>OOFJ01104977.1:29984-40749 GCA_900323375.1 Benthosema glaciale
CCACCACCCCAGCCCCAACATACTGCATCCGTCCGTGTTTTTGCTCCGCGGTACGACGGTGTCGATCGTCAAAAAGAACAGATCTCTAAAAAGCCACTGAAGCAACGCGTTGATCATGATGTCTGACTTCTAGATGTATGTTATAGGCTTAGCTTTGGTTCACAGATCTATTTAAGCTTAAGATATCCCTTCGAGCATCCTCTTGCATTGCAATGCTATGGCCAGAGTGAAATTAATCTTTTAGTATGAATCATCTTTCTAAAGGTTGATTCCAATAATCACGATCACATGCCATGTCAGTAAATACTAATAACATTTCCTTCAGTAAATTAAATCTATATCTTCCGATTGTGTTTGGACAGCTCTGATTTCTTATTTGCATTATATAGCAAGACGCTTCAAATGCTGTCATTCTATGGCAGCTGGATCACCTTATTGTTTTGATTTTATATGTGAATACTTGTTTACAATAATGTGTTCATGATAACGGTGAGCTAAAAAGCCCACCCGTTATGGTGGATCTGATGAAGAAGACCCCCTCCACCTACAGTCCAATCGGCTGCTTGTGATTTGGCGCTGAGCGGAGTACAAGGCCCCGTAGCAGGGGAGCAGCAGCTATAGGGTGCTTTTGTTAGCTGGAGGAAGAGGAGGCTATAGATTGTGTTTAAATAGACTAGTACAGAGTCAGAGGCAGATATTACAGATAATAGAGATAGCGGCGAGAGTTTGGAGGACATTCCTCTCCTGGATCAAAGATTCTTCCAAAATGCTCCTCTAGCTTTTAGCTCCTGCAGATTGAGAGGAAGAGGCAGGCAATGGGATTGGGTAGCGATCAGTTACGTTAACCCCCCCACCCCCCATCTATTCAGAATAGCGTTAAAACGAAGAGGCCTGCGGTCAATAATCTGCGATCTTTATTGAATTTATTATTTTTATTTTTTATTTTACACTTTTTTACAGATTGCACGCGAAAACGTATCCTGGTGTATGTGTTTAGAATGGGACACACTGAAGGTATTGACATTTTATTTCACAGCATCTCTTTACTGTGCTCCGTTTTGCTTTCTCTCCAGAGATAAGCGTGTTTACCGTTGTATTGTATTGCTGCATGTAGACGTAGTGAATGGCCGCGTAGCCGTTGCTTGTTTTTTTAACATTTTGATTTCCCTCAAAAGCATTGATGGAGGTATAATCACGCTAGACAAATTTGATTTAAAGGGATAAAGGCAGCCATATTGTCAATGTAGCATAGCTAATGTTAGCTGCCTTTTCATCTTGTTTCCTGCCTTAATTATATACATCGCAAATCTGCAACATGTCGCCATGTGCCAGTATCAAGAACATATAACATGTTCATACATGTTTTAAAAAATAATATACAAATATATATTTATACATGTTTTATTAAAAAAAAAAAAAAAAAAAACTGGTAGCTGTTGGCTAGCTACCATTCCAGTGAAATATTTTTGTCTGCGCAGTCATTTTCCAAACGTAACAACACATGTAGAATGTGTGTCAATGCTTGTAACAGTGAAGCTATGCCTAAATGTCCAAAACGCACGAAGATGGTGCATAGGTTGACACCATTGATGTTTACATCGTCGTGTGGAAGGAAGGCAGCCTGCTGTTCAGTAGCATTGCGATCAAAGGACTATCACTATAGTATTGACATGGTATTTACACGTTTAATGCGGATTTGAATGGGTCTCACGGAAGAATTCTGACACAACTCAAAGAATTTCAAAGACCAAAGCATCTACTCAGCTGTTTTGTTGATATATATCGATAGTATATTTGTGGGGAAATAGGAACATTTGCTCAATATTGTATGATCCTATATTATCCTCCCACCAGCAAATTTTAGTTTTCAGAACAACTGATTGAATACTTTTTTTGTTGTTGCAAATAGTACACTGGTGACAACTATGCCCAAGGGATTGTTTCCATTGTGTATTATATTAATCAAGTAGCCTAATAGGCTTATATGATTTGATATTATCATATTGATGATTTTATATGATATGATATTATTAATATGATATGAGATATCATTAGGTCTTTAGAAAAATAAATATCCTGTTGCTCCCAATTTTGAGACAATTTTACACATCTCTTTGAGCCACAAATCACTGATTGGCACATTGTCAAATGTCAGTGTTCTTACATGTTCAATGCCAAGTAATAACATGAGACCACAGTTGTTTGCTATGGACTGAGGAGAATTGCACAATGCACATGCTAGGCAAAGCATTTCAGCAACAAGGTAATTCAATGAGCTTCACACAGAACGTCATCAAGTCAAGCAAAGGAAACACAATTATAAAATTATGAAATTACATTAGGATGCATAAAACAAAATAAGTAAAACATAACAAATAGAGTTATAGTGTAGATTAAGAGAAAAGACAAATAACTCAATCAAAGGCAGTGAACAAACAGAAAGGTATTTTCAAAGTTGTGTTTTAAAAGAAATAAGAGTAGTGGCAGACCTGCAGTTTCCTGGGAGTTTGTTCCAGATGAGATAAGTGGTGCATAAAAACCTAATGCTCTGCTTAGTTTCAATGAGTCATTAATTGTCTTACCTTTACTATTTTTGTGATGATATATTAGATAAAACAAATTAAGAGATTTTCTTGCCTTGATTTATAGTAATATATACAGTAGAATAGATGATACAGAGTTTACATCTTTGATGTTGGAGTATGGTGCACTGCTTTTGTTTTCAGTCAGTTGTTTATCACTCATCTTGCAGGTCCAGCCAGAGAAAAACACAGTTAAGGATGCAGGAGCACAACAATGGATTTCTCCTTCTCTTTCATGCAAGGGATCATGGGAAATACAATTCAGCAACCCCCTCAGCTCATTGACTCAGCCAACATCCGGCAGGAGGGCACCTACGACACCGGTAGTGATCCGGGTGAGGATGGAGGGCCCTCCTACGATGCTGCCCTGGATGCAGAGTTCTCGTACCCACCTTCTGCCTCGGAGGACATGCCCCATGTCTCCAATGGTTACCCACCGGGCCTGGGCCTCTATGAGCCTCAGAACAAGTTCTCCATGTACTCTCAGTACCCCAACGGCTCCGCCAATGGCTACGGCACCATACGGAGTTACGGAGACCACGGCCTCATGCCAGGAGAGAGCACGGTGCTGAGAGGCCCGGGCCTCCATGACAGGCCCCTGTCTCCCGTGTCCCCTCCCCTCCCCTCGCACCACCCACACCTCCACCATCACCCTCTTCACCACCATGCGCACCACTACCACTCAAACCCGCCTCATCTACAGCCTCATCCGCATGCGCACCCACACATTCACCCTCAAAGCCCTCCGCCAATGTCCTCCCTTGCCCAAACGCCACACATTATGACCCATACACTTCCACCACCTCCCCCGTTACTCCTGCCCTCCTCCAGCCCTCCCCCTTCTTTATTGGACAGTACCCCCTCTTCTCAGCCAGCTCATGCCCCATCCGCTGTGCCCAGCAGTGTGCTGAAGAAAACCAGCTCTCCGGAAATTAAGCTCAAGATCATAAAGACCTACCAGAATGGCAAAGAGCTTTTTGAATCTGCTCTATGTGGCGATTTGCTACAGGAGATGCAGGTAGTGTGCGCAAGCATGTCCAAGTTACAATCATAGATGATTAAATGAGTGAAATCATCTCATCATTGAGAAGTAGAGATGGTTGATGTAACTTCTCACAACACATTTATTTTTTAAATCCTCAACAGGAGTCTCAAAGGACAGAGGCCACGCAGGTACAGCGCAGACATGAGAGGAAGAAGGAGAAGAGGAAAAAGAGTGTGCGATTGCAAGGGCAGGCCCAAAAACAGGGTCTAGATCCGGGACAGTCACAGGGAGGTCCCACGGACCAGGCAAAGGACACCCACATCCAGCCTCAACCCAGAGAACTACCTGCTGCTCAGAGGGAGGCACCTCAGAAAGAGACGCCTCAGAAAGCTGTTATCAAAGCTGAGCCAAAAACACCAAAGGCAAGAGAAGCTTTGACTACCAGATAATAAAAAAACTCACACTTGTGTGAAGTGAGCGTTACCTTTATAATGCTAATGATTGGTGGGGAACTAGATAGTAAAGACTATATAGTTTGTTTTACAGGATTATTATAAGAATACTCATGACGTTCATAACTCTCCCCTTTAGGTCTCAAAGGTTCATCACCCTTCAGTGATCCAGGAGACAGGCTTCTGTAAGGAGTTTGTGATCGGTGATCTGGTGTGGTCCAAAGTGGGCACATTCCCCTGGTGGCCCTGCATGATTTCATCAGACCCCCAGATGAAAGTCCACACACGCATCAACACCAGAGGTAACGGTCTGCATGCATACAACAATCCATACAAAACCATGTGGAGAGATACCATACATGTTAGAAAATAAGGCTTGCCACCTGACCTACTTATTTATGCTTTATATAATTTATATAACTTAATAATTCGCCCCACACGGTGAGTAGAGGTGGAACGAAAGCTCAATATACATATTCACAAAATGACACATGAGTCATGACATGATTTTGCATGATGTACATATTTTAGCCGGCTTGTTTCAGATTGAAATGTTGTATGTCCGCACATACAACAGAGATAAATTAACACTTTGGATTTTTACTGTGCATGTAAAGTGTGTTTACCTGATGATTTTCTCCCTGGTCTTTAGGTCATCGGGAGTATCATGTCCAGTTCTTTGGCAGTGTGGCTGAGCGAGCATGGATCCACGAGAAGAGGATCGTCCTGTACCAGGGAGAGCACCAGTTTGAGGAGTTGCAAAATGAGACAATGCGCAAGACTTCAAACCTTGCTGAAAAACACAAGGTGTATATACCATCACTTAATAGCAGATTAGTAATATCATATTTAGAGCAGGCATGAAGAAATCTATTGCAAATTGTTAGATGTTGCCTTTGGGTGGCCCTAAGCAGAAAATCACACTCCACCATCTCACACCTTTAAGAATACCCATGCTATAGTAGTGATTAACATGTTGCTGCTCAACAGTCAAAATGTTACAGAAAGTTTGAAATACTAAATAAAAAGTCCATGCTGAGCAGCAATAAAACCAGCTGTTTCCATGGCAAGGTAGCTGCATACTACACAGGAACAACCAATGTGGATCGACATGACCGAAAGAATAAGAATAATGCGCATACGGGTGGCCGGCCTCTCCCTTAGAGATATAGTGAGAAGTTCAGTCATACATGAGAGATTCGTAGTAGAATCGATTGTCCTTGACTTGGGAAAGAGTGGTGGTTCAGGCATCTAGTAGGATGCCTCCCGAGCGTCTCCCTAGGGAGGTCCTTGCTGCACACCCCACTGGGAAGAGACCCCGTGGCAGTCCAAGGACCAGAGGGAGGATTATATCTCCACATTGGGAGATATAATAACACCTCAGCATCCCCCAGGAACACTGGACATATCTGGAACTGTTACCCCCGCGTCCTGATTCCGGATAAGCAGTTTAAGATGGATGAATGGATGGAAGTTATTTGTAAAATTAGTTTCAGAGATTCTAACTAATACAAATTAAATAAAGAGCAGTGCTATATAAAACAAAGTGACAAAACAAATTATTAAATGGTACAAAAATCACAGTTGCTCTGTATGCAAGCTGTAGAGAAAGGGAGACACCGATCCCTATCTCTGGGATCAATCTATATGTAGCATAGCTAGTCTTCGATGGCTTGCAAAGCTTGAGACACATTTAAAACCTAAACTCAGCGAGTCACAGAAAACCAGAGATATAGTAACCAACTGTAACACAAAGCTCTTCAAATCTGCCCGGTACCTTCCTAATTGGGGTGCTTCAAGGCAAAAGCACAAACAAATGGCAACAACTAGAGCTCTGCTCAGGACTGTTTTCTTAATCCCACTCCCTATCTTCTCCCGCATGCCTACCCGCAGCAGCAAAATAATTGAATTTATTTGTATAGCGCCTTTCCAAACATAGTTACAAAGTGCTTTACAGGACAAGGTAAAAGAGCAACATGATAAAGATTAGAGATAAACAACAAAATGTGAATTGTATTTCATAATTTGTTTTTATCCCACGATTTTGTAACCCATTTTTCACCCCTGTGCACGCCCTCCGTCAACCTGGGGAGAGCAACGGAGTTGAACTCATGCTTCCTTCATGCATGACTGTCCAAGTCGCTCCTTTACACCTGACAGAGGGAGTTTCTCAGCTTAAATGTGAAATTAAAGTGAATAAAATAGCACAATAACCACAAAAAATAAAAAACCTGTACAGATATCAATAAACCACAAAGTCAGGGCTCTAGCAACAACCACACGTGATCTAGTACAAGACATTCACCAGCACTACTGTGTGTTTATTGCATGCTTTCTACCCCAGCTGCAGAAACCCATCCCTCAGAAAGAGCGTGCCCAGTGGGAGGTGGGCGTGGGCCATGCCGAGGATGCTTTCCTGATGACACGGCAGGAGCGCATTGACAACTACACCTTCATCTATGTCGACCCGGACCCCAATGAACCTCCGTCCACCAAGAAGACAGGCAGTCGGACTGACAGACCTGTTCCGGCGGCCCGGAAGCAGCGCTCCAGCAGCAGCAGCTCAGCTGGCAAGAAGGAAAATGCCAGGATTGTGTCACCAAACAGAGAACAGCAGCCACGTAGACAGCTGCCCAGAAGGCAGTGCAGCATCCCCAATGCCAACGACCCGGCTCAACCCCAGAGCCCGGATGGCGAGAAGAACCAGAGGGGAGACACCGGCCGTGCTAGCTCCCCAAGCCAGGAAGCCGACTCGGAGTCGGGGGGGCGGCAGGAGTCTCCGCCCCCAGTCAGGGCCTGGAAAACGGCGGCAGCCAGAAAGCTGCTTCCTCTCTCCATCACCATGAAAAAGCTGAACGTGGAGATCACCAAGTGTGACTGGCCTCTCCTGCAGAAGAGAGCCGCCCCCTCGCCCAAAAGGGAAAAAGAGGAGGAGAGGACAGAGAGGGTGGAGGGAGAGACCAAGCAGCCCGACCTAGGGTACTGCTCACCTGAGGTAGGTGTGAGCCAAGCCAGACTATGGTTGATGTTTCAAGATGGTGTTGGACACCATGTACACATTGATGCGCAACAGCATTGATATAAGTGTGGTCTTTACGCTTTGTCACAGCAGGAATGTGGAGTTAAACCTGAGCCCAGCCCAGAGGAAGAGGAAGATGGAGACGAAGCTGAGGCTGAGGAGGAAGGAGAGGAGAGGAGACTAGGTTCCCCAGCCAGTCGCCGGAGTGAGGAGGGAGGCACACAGCCTACCTCTTCTCCTGGCTCTCACCACAGCAGTTCGCCAAGTACGGAATATGCAGGCATATGGCATGGTGGACTGTTGAACGTTAGACTTCTCGATGGACGTCCTGTCACTTCTCGCACACATGCATGCTCTTTGTTTTCAAGGTTCTCAAGAAAGGAAACAGCAGCGGCGGTCTGTCAGAAGCAGGTCTGAGTCAGAGAGAGGCAACGACCCTGTCCCTAAGAAGAAAACCAAAAAGGAGCAGGTACTGCTAACACCCTGAAGGTCATCGGGCTAATCTGATACAATATTGGAAATACAGTAAATGACATTTTATTGGGGCAAATGCTGCACTTTCAAAATGTATGCTTTATTATCAGTTGCCCCTGTGTAGTTTACTGAGAATCAGTATCTCTTTTGTGACACTGGAATCACCCTAAAAACTCTCTAACCTGGTGCAATCTCATTACAGGCTGAGATGGCCCCTGAGACAATGCTGAGGACAGGCTCGCAGAAAGGTGATTGTTCAAAGATCATTGTTCTTCTAACTACTATGTATTTACATACTTCATTAACCGGGATCTACAAGCTCACAACACGTCACATTGCATATTGTGAGCTTGTAGATGTGCTATATTCAGTGAATGTTTGCCTATTTTAACTGAATGTTTATGACATGCTCAGAATAGG
Organism: Benthosema glaciale; assembly: GCA_900323375.1. NCBI lineage: Eukaryota > Metazoa > Chordata > Actinopteri > Myctophiformes > Myctophidae > Benthosema > Benthosema glaciale. The sequence goes on from OOFJ01104977.1 coordinate 37,917, forward strand.
GACAATAGGATTCATATGGTTAGTTTCTCTTGCACATCACTCAGGTAGCACCTCTGTACACAGTAAAACCTGGGGTGTTAATGTATTTATAGTAATTTAATAATGTATAATGACATTCTAAGTATGATAAATACTGTGTATAGTTATCTCAGAATTCTGAAATGTGCATCATTGTATTCTTTTGTCATCCTTTGAATAATGATTAGGGGCCAGTGAGATCTCGGATGCGTGCAAGCCTCTGAAGAAGCGGAGTAGGGCATCAACAGATGTGGAGATGGCTTCATCTCAGTATAGAGATACCTCCGACTCTGACTCCAGGGGCCTAAACGATTCCCAGGTGGGTTGGGTGAAATAAAACACAACACAGCATATGCAGAGGAATGAACTTTCTTCATGTCTCACACAAGGCAAATGCCAACAATCAAACAAGCATGTCTTCTATGGAAGCATATTAACCATATAGCTTTTAGATGGGCTATTTTAAGATTAGGGTATTTGAAGTGGTCAATCTAGAAATAGTTAAAGCCTCAATCTGTGATTTCTTCACATGGTTGACACTATGTATGTAATGTATGTATGTATGTAACAGCAGGAACAATATTACTAAAACAATGCTAAGTTCCTCCCAAACCCATCCTTGTCCAATAGCCTCGTTAGCAGCAACGAGACAGGTCAAGTTGTCCTTCTCACCCATTGAGATGCATGTTAAATGACAGGATTTATCCATATAAAATAAATAATGGATCATTTCAGAAGCAAAACATCAAAATGTCTTCTAAATCTAGTCATCAAGGCCTGCAGTAGGCTATGCACTGGGCAAATGTGCATGACATTATTTAAATTAACTGGAAATACGAGGAAATGACAGAGGGAGAAATCAACTTTTAATGACCGAAGGGAGTTTTCATGTTGCACTACGGTGATTAGTATTATTGCCATCACCTGGGCGGGTCAGTCTTAAGCTGTGTATGTGTTCAACAACACTCAACACACTCTCTCTCTCGTCCAGGGTTTATTTGGGAAGAGTCTGGATAGCCCTGCAGCAGCAGACGCTGATGCCTCAGACACTCAGTCAGTGGACTCCAGTCTGTCTCGTCAGGGCAGCAGCAGCACTGGCAAGAGAGACACCGTATGCCAGGTGACCGCTACACAATGTCACGTTGTCAACCCCCCCACTAATGATTATACACATATTATACGCATGTCTCTATGAGGTTTTGATTGTTTTGTGTGCTTGTGTAGATCTGTGAGGTGTATGGTGATGGTTTGGTGGTGTGCGAAGGCGACTGCAGCAGGCAGTTTCACCTTGAGTGTCTAGGCATGGCGTCTCTTCCCGATGGCAAGTTCACTTGTCTGGAGTGTAAGAACGGTGAGACATGAGGATGGGATGCTCGAAATATCCGCACCCCCCCCAACAGCACATATTCATAATGCAACAATTGAACTGGCAGTTTTAGATGAAGAATTCTACTGTGTGGCTCTATTTAGCTCTCTATTTCTCTCTCCCCATAGGTAATCATTCTTGTTTTAGCTGTAAAGCTTCAGGAAAGGAGGTGACTCGCTGCTCTGTGGTAGGATGTGGCTGTTTCTACCACGAGGACTGTGTGCGTAAACTCCCGGGCACCACTAGCAGTCCAGGTGGGGGGTTTAGCTGCCCGCAGCACAGCTGCTCTACCTGTTGCTTGGAGAAAGACCTGCAGCGTGCCAGTAAAGGTGAGCATGAGTGCTGCCTTATAGACATGGCTCAGGGAAATAAGCAACCTTATGCAACAGAGGCGTTACGATGTGGAGCGTTGTGCGACATCTAGTGACTAAATGTTATTTTAATTTGGTTCTTTCACCTTCGTCCCTAGGGCGCATGATGCGTTGCATCCGCTGCCCTGTGGCCTATCACACAGGCGACAGCTGTGTGGCAGCGGGCAGCATGGCACTCACGCCTCACATCATCATCTGCAGCAACCACAGCAGCACCAAGAGGAATGGCGTCCAGTCCTCACCCATCAACGTGGGATGGTGCTTCCTCTGTGCCAGAGGTGAGCTCGCGTCGTCCCACACTGAACTAGCTCTCTCCCAACAGGACCGTAACGTAGTCTTGTGTTTTTCATTTCTCGTTTTTTAATGATTCAGTAACCTTATTGTGGATGAAAAACCGAGACTTGAGTGGTTTGTTCAGATGTTTTGTTTATTATACTCATAGCTTTCACGTTTATAGCATTGTTGGCCTTGAGTAGAGCCAGACCGATATACCAGCCATTATTTGTGCCCTGATTTTTATCCACTTTCAATCTGGTGTCGCTATTTTGAAAAGTTTCAAAAAATATTTAAAGATAGCTTAAGTGGACAATTTTCTTTTTTGAAGTTCAGTTTATTTTAATTTGTTTAATTACTTATTAAATGATTATCGGCAAAAACCTTGGCAATCTGTGGTCTAGGACTCTCCAAATTTGCTATGATCATCGGACCCAAAACCCTGGTCAGGCTCTATTCCTGAGTACCAGCAGTGCTGTGAAATATGATATTGAAATATGATATTTGTTCTTTGTCATGTTACTAATGTTAATGAAGGATGAACAGGTCTGTTACACTGCACTTCATATTTACAGTGTTCTGTATGGTGATGATGACCAGTAGAACATACAGTACTTAAAGGAGAATTCCATTTTCTTACTTTTAAGTTATTATAGACGTTATTATATCCAATGAGTGGTAGATTACATAACTCCAAACAGAGCCCACCAGAGCTCAGAGCATGCGTGCTGGGTCATAGGCTAAATCGTTTATGATTGCTTGAAACAAATCTGTCTTTCATAATGACCAGACACGATGCACAGTG
>OOFJ01104978.1:0-10005 GCA_900323375.1 Benthosema glaciale
TTTTTTAATTAACTGAGTGTGCAAATGTAACCAAATCGACCCGTGCAGATTGTGTTTATAAATGTGTAGCCTACACTTTCGGAGTTACAAAACCCATCTGGAACTCCAGGTGGAGTTCGTACTCCAAGTTGATAAACTGTGGTAAACAGAGACACAAATTAAGTCTTTCACTACATTCACTTTGAAGACACAGAACTCATATTGCTACAATTTCTCAGCCAATCATATGTAATTAATGAATCATAACACAACAAACAATACACATTTAGTGTGTAGTAGTTTTATTATTCCCAATTTTGGGATTACAGTGGTAGTCTTAAGGGAACTCTTGGTCTCAACAAGCCTTTCCAAAATAATATGAAAACAAAATCACCTAAATGTATTTTTTTTATTAGCAAATGTTTGTTAAATATGAAGGCGCTTTATTGTTGGGTAAATTAATGTATACCCAATTTTGAGAGCCAATTGTGCAGAGCATGATTTTTCTCCCTCCCTCACATGGCAGGGTGCAAGGAGCAAAGTGTGGATGGATGGTTTGGTTTTAAACCAGATCTTTCTTTTGTGATCACAAAGAAGAACATAACAAATTGGCTACAGTACATTATAGACTCAGCACCATGTAAGCCAGGGAAAGCGCTATATTGATTAGCCAAAATTGGGCAATTTAGGCACTTATTGTCAAGATATTGGCAATGGCTAGAATGAAACCACTACTGGAAAAAAAGAATCTTGAATTGACCCAAACACTTGTTTTGTGTTTGTTTTATGCAAAAAAGATGGAATAAACCTTAAAACCACATTTGAAACATCAAAGTCACATTTCTATACATTCTAGTCTAACGTTAAATTAAAATTAAATCCAAGTAGTCCAATTTGGGCCTTTCAGATTGAGCATTAAATTATATAACACAATGCACAAATTATACAGATGAATGGGTTTGGATTGTAAATAACTATGTTAAATTGTGCTGTTGTTCAGCTTAAGAATACGTCAGATAGCAGTGTAAATTCTATGTGCCTCTGAACTGCTGCTATTAACATTGTGGTATTGGGGCACATTTTAAAATACTATTCTATAATGGACAAACATTTAAAAAGTGCTTTACATTAAGGTACCTTCAATACATTCACTTCTACATAATGAAGTCAACTATAATACCAGACAGGTAATAACTGACAGCTGCAGTTGATGGGTATTCGTTTGGCAAGAAAGTGCCATTTGCTGTCTGCAAAACATTTGGAGTGTGTTGGGTGGAGTGTGAGCATTGAGAAATGAAGAGTTTGATTCAAAAGTTTCCATTTTAAAGATAAAATCCAGTTGTTTTGTTACTTTTTGATATTTCACTATACTATAACAAATCCAGTCCTTAAAACATTGTCAATGGCCACATGCATTTATGTTGGCTGTTTCACTCTAATTCTATGCTATTAATGTAGCCCTAGAATGGCTATGATATTACACACACAGACAAAACGTCCATACCCTAGTAGCAGACTCGTTGCAGCTGCATTAAAAGCTAAACATTCATTGCTGCGACATGGTGTCAGCTATTGTCCTCTACTTTCATATTAATTTGAAAGTTCTGGCAGAAAACACATGTTAAATAAAATACAACCACTATTCCACTTTTCAACAAGCTGCAAACAAATCATATTCTCCTGACTCCAGCAATCATTTCGGCCCAGTTGGGTAGGAGAATATGGTCCATTTTGTCAACCAGAACTTTCAAATGGATATGCAACTAAAGGACAATAGCTAACCCCAAGACTCAAAGACCCAAGCAATTAATTATTGGGCAAGTATACACAACACAGGCCGCTACAACCTTTAATGCTGTTGCAATGAGTCAGGAGGGCTGACAAGAGGGCTTGGGAGTGATCTATTTAGGCTGGGTACTACTGTACTGTATATAGAATACATAAAATGTTTGTAATATCACTGCCATTCTAGGGCTACTATTAATCATGTAAGAACGGATGTCACTTTTTAGTTATTCATATGATGGATCCCACGTTTTGGAGCAAGACTCTTCAAATATCAGGTACAAGGGTGCAATTTCAGAGATTAATGGACAAATAAGGATAAAGTAGAAGTATTAAGCACATTAAAAGAGAGCGATATGTGATGTATGAACAGTGCAGGGTTGTTTACAGGGTCCGTTTCTGAGTATCATTCACATATCTTTCAGTCTATTGCACGTTTCAGTCTTTTTTCATTGAGTGCAGAGTCTAAGGGTCAAAGGTCTTTTGAGGGCTTTTTTCTCCCTTATTTTCATTAGGGTAGAGAGAGTGAAGACTAATTTATGTCCTGTCACACAACAATGTCACATGACAAAAATAGCTGACCTACAAGCTCACAACGCATCGCATCTATGACGCGTTGTGAGCTTGTAGCTCGGCTATTTTGTGGCACAAGACACCGTAATGCGTCAAAGTCTAAATCAGGCTTGAGGAGTCTGGAGTTGTTATCAACCATTCCTGGAGTTGAGAATCCAAATCCCAGCTTTAGAAGTTCAAGACAAGATGGTGTCCATCTCTTCCCACAGTGTCCATCATTTCAAGGTGATCGCCTTTGGTTGTTGTTGTTTTTCCCACCAAATCATCTTGATAAATTGTGCGGGCAAAGAGCTTATATCCAACTTTACCAAATACATTTTTTTATCAGTGACAATGGGGAAGGGAAAGCTTGGGTTAGATGTTAATTTATTATTTTCTAATTATTATTTTATTAGGATTCTTTTTTTTTTGTCGCAAAATTCTATAAAACATCAGCAGGATATATAGATATATTTATTTTTAAAAAGCCAGGTAAGGAAATCTTCCCATGGCAGCCTTGCCTCGAGAAGTTTTTACATAAATAGAAAATAAAAATAAAAACCGCAAAAAGATAATCATCATCATATAGAATAGATGTACAAGATGAGGAAAGCAGGAGCTTTAAATTAAGACAGTAGGATGAATGTGTGCAGAAAGGGACAGGGTGGATTAAACGGTGTTGGCACAAGGGGTGGGGAAGGGACTGGGAATGGACAGACAGAGGAGGCTGTCCACAAGGGCTGCAGTCTCTTACAGGACACTAGTATGGGCCCTTTGAATGTCCAAAGATCCCTATAGGGAAGTGTTTGACGTGTGAGGACCATTGAGCAGCCAGCTGGAAAAACTTGACGTCATTCCATTCCACGCCGTCAATCAACACTGTGGGAGGGAGAGGGCATAGTACAGACATCACTTTAAATTGACATCACATTGCACTGTAAATTGAATATGTTAAATATGAGCAATTAAATTACAGTTTATAATAATAATAATGAATTGCATTTTTATAGCGCTTTTCTATGCACAACGTGCTTACTCAAAGCGCTTACAATGGTTCAGTCATTCATACATTGGGAGGTGAAGCGGCGAATCTTTACTGTACATCAACACAGTCCTACCTTGAACATTACCAGCAACTCAGTTTAATATTACTGTATGTAATAAGAATTTGTATTCTATGTTCATTGGTTGGATGACTATATTATCCACCTGATGCCCTGTCTTTTTGTTTTGTCCTGACTTTGTACAAAGGTCACATGGGATTTCAGTGAAAATGAGATACGGCCACTGTTCTGCCAGGGCTTTTGTTCATTTCTTTGCCTCTCCTGCACCATTCAGATCTGAACAGACCACTCACGATCAGTGGTGTCATGCTCGTAGAACGCCGTACGCGCAGGTACGGAACGGTGCGCGCTAGTGTGCGTCCCCCTAGATTCAAGAGAAGACGCACCTAACCTCGTGTCACAAGACTTTCCGAGAGACGCACCAAATACCCAGTGGTCTAGGTTTACTAGAGTTATGCAGCTCCCCCCCTAGTTTCACGCTGTGTCAAGTACCGTGCCAAAATCAAATGGCTACTGCATAACAAGAGGTTTAACTGTTTACCTGAACACATGTTCTCATACAAGTAATAAGCAACACAGCAGTATGGCTCCAGTAGGCTACTGCTTCTATGGTGTTCTGCACGCAACAATAATGCCTCCTCCACCATCAAAGAAGAGATTCATCCAAAGCAAACTTTTAATTTTCGCTACTGCAGCGAGGGAAAAATATATAAATATACATATATTTAGAATTTAGGCTTAAATCTTGTCTATAGTACCTTTAAGTCTACTTTTGTGTTTGTGTGTCTATCATACAGACACTATATACACTATAAATAAACAATATATGCTTAGGCTATCAACTGTTCTGTGCGCATGCCATGCACACATGTAGGCACGTGCGCGAGTGCGTTGCGTGTGTGCATGTGTGTGGCATCATTAAAATGCCATGGTACAAAAAAACTAAAAACAAAACAAAAACACCATTACACCACTGCTCATGATTAAAATAGAGAGTGAGAGATGGACAATAAGAACATCATTACCTCTCAGCATGGTCTGCTGGTGCTTGGCAGTACAGATGAGCCGGCTAATGCCCTCGATCACTTGGCTCTTAGACTCCACCTCCTTGTCTTTACTCTTTTTTGGCAGGAACATGACTGGTGATAAGGGAACAACAGAGATACCAGTTGTTAAGTGACATGCTAGCCCTGCATGAAGCCCACAAGTCTAGTATCAACCAAATAATGAAAATAACATGGAAACAAGTGTTAGGCCCAAACCGCACCAATGATTTGCACGTGCAACTCCTTGCAACCAAACGGTTGCGAGTAGTTGCATGTAATTGCATGAACCATTATCCCCAGTAGCAGTTGCAAGGAGGTGCATTGGTCTGACATGTCCACAAAACTGTTTTGTTGCATGGAGTTGCAAGCAGTTGCATGGCAAATCATTGGTGTGGTTTGGGCCTTAGCGCCAACTTCGCCAAGGCTATTCCCAAACATAGTCAGAGAAGTATATTTGCAATTTCGTATCAGACAAAAGCTGCAGAACAGTCTTTACCCTTTTTGTTCTTCTCCTTAGTCACCACAGTCATGGACATGGTGGGCTGGGTGCCCAGCTCTGCAGCGCCCCCCACGGGCAGCCGGCTGACCTGCAGCGAGCGGAACGTGCACTTCAGGCTGTTCTTGGAGGAAGTGTCTCGCTTTTCCACATCTCTCTTCCTGTCCGTTGGAGCCACCCAGTAGTCCACCTGCAGTCCCATCAGCTCCCCCTGTTGTCCACCACCAGAACTTCAGGGAAACGGGGCGATAAGAGATATGTTAATGCTGACTGACTGTCACAAATATCAGCATGACTGACAGATCTGTAAACAGAAAGTTTTTTGGACTGCAAAATGCTGAGTACAACTATGGTATACCAATACTGAATTAAACTGTTTGCATATTGTATATTATTATATTGTTTGTACATTCATGGTATGGTAATCAGGTACCAAAAAATAACAATGCATTCAAATTCAGCCAGAACTGTTTCTCGTATCTCCCTTGCTTTGTTTCTTTCTGCGGTCACGGTTTTAATGATTATGATGATGACAGTTAAAGACAGTGGCATCTCTTCTGAATGTCACTCTGCCCTGTAATTAATCTAGTGCGCCACCTTTCTCACTTTGCTACAGCTCAATACGTTAAAAGAAAACAAAACAAAATCAAATTAATGATAAAGGACCGACAGTTCCCCTAAAAGAAGAATTGCTGACCAATATCAATGGCTGAAATTCTTTCACGTGTATTATCTTTCCCCGGAGCAGGGAAAGTCCTTGACCAGACCCGTCATGATGATATACCTGTAACAGAAACCAGTGGTGACGGAGGGAGAGGAGGGAGGTGTGGGCGACGCTTCCTTGAGAGCAGGAGACACTTGTGGAGGAGTGGAGGAGAGGAGTGCTGACCCCATGGGAGCAGCGTCGTCAGAGTCCCCTGAAGGACAGAAGAGTTGAGAGGCTTCATTCCAGCAGACTATGCAACGAGAGAGTAGGAGAAAAATGAACGATGTTCATTGCTCAGTGTTTCACAGACCCAGACTATACAAATTACAGGCCTCTAAAATATTAACATTCGGCAACTGAAGCATAATCGCAGATTACTCTAATGATACCGAAGAGTGGGTTTTGCTGTCACGCCAGTCTGCGAATCTCACAGCAGATGTACTATAATTCTCATAGATGTACATTCTAATAATATTATAATGCATTATAATCACTGTATCTGTATAATCACTGCATTATAGTGCGATTATAATTTAATATAATCGTTGGTTATTGTGTGCTTTAAAGAAAAACTCTGAGAATTATAGTACATCACATCCTTGCCTAAATGTATGCGAGTGTCCAGCAATTATGAAGCCATTATAAAATGCTTTATAATGTGGTGTGATTATTATTATAAACATTATGAGCTAATTAGATTATAATGCATTATAAATACTAGAGTGGTGCCCGTTGGAGCCTCTACTCTACAGCGGTGCACGTTGGGCACTGGCCTACTTGAACGATGCAAGTTGGAAATGCATGTGTGATCTGTGTCCCTTTTATGCCCATATATGGAGGTCTTTGTCAGACATGCCCAAATATGGAGTCTATGCAGAGTTGCAGACGTCAGAATGATGTCAGAATAGGCCAGCTCCATATATGGACACTGGGCAGGGGCCCTGTCCAGAGCCCAGGCAGAGGCCTTTTTGGGGCGGTTCTGGACAACCGTGGGTCCGACCGACTCGACAGCGGGCACTGCACCCCATGTGTCGGGGTGGAACTTGACCCACCGACTTCGAATTTGAAGTCGGTGGGGCGAACGGTTCTGGAGTCACGTGGATTACAGACGCACGTACAGACGACTTGGTGCATTTATAGTTAGATGATTATAAGGCATTACATGGGATGCATAGTTAACACATAAGTGTAAATGCCAAAATAAAGTTTCTGTCTTTTTATATTTATGCTAATTAAATGGTGCAGTGGGGAAGATGGAAAGGTGATGGTTGGTGATAAAGCGATGACATGCAACATAGATCATGAGCCAGACTCGATCCCACAACTTTGCATTCGGCCCACAGTCTAACGAGCAGAGAATGGCATGCAATATTATGCAAAAGAAAAAATATATATATATTTACAAACGTATATATTTAAATTGATACACCAAACAGCAACCACCCATTGAGAATGTGTATTTATGGCTTGCCTGAAGTTGCAGATGTCTGTTCCACAATGCCTACTTTCACCATCTATAGAATTCAAAGTGGAGTGAAATGATTAGCATAAACAGATCGAACAACAGTTGTACTAAATCCCACAAAAGGCCATAAAGGCTAAAGGCACGAATATGACTCCATCTAGGTATTCTAGGCCAGGGGTTCTCAATGTTTTTGGCTGGGGACCCCCGGAAATGCTTTGGCCAGGTCTCGGGACCCCCGCCCCACGCCCTCCCGACCCTCAATACAAATTGACCACTACAATAACCTGAATAATAGAGAAAATATAGACTAAAACCAGATATAATCATTAAGGAAAGATTATGCATGGACTATGTGTACTATGTAAACTCTCAATTTCCATTTTTCAGCCATTCCGTTTTTTTTTTTTTTGAAAATCATCTGGGGACCCCCCAAAATTATCTCGGGACCCCCTGTTCTAGGCAGAGAATTGAGTAGTGACTTACCCCAATGAAAGGAATGAATTTCTGACACGAGTCCTCATCTGGGCTGTGGAGAGGCAGAGATGCCCAAACAGGCAATACAGGAGATAAAGGAGGCAAGAAGAGGAAAAATATGTCTTGAAATGGAATAGAATTGGAAAGTGTTTTTTGACCAAATGTGGCCACAAAGCACTATGTCCCAGAAGCGTTTCTAAAGCTACTAATTTCTGCAAAGTAAAAGATTGTAATGCACATAAACGCCAACAGCATCTAAAGTTAGTAGTACTAGGATCTATGGTTAGTATCTTTGACACCTGGACTATTTTGTTTTCCAGTATGTGAATAGTGGAAAATGAACACTACATGATTACAACATTCAAACACTGAGGACAGAGCATGCTTCATTTGATGCCACGCCTGGCTTGAGAACCCCGGTTAAGGAATGATATCTCACCCCCAACCCACCCCTTAATTCACTCCCCACCACTACAGACAAGCAAAAAGCAAGGCATGCAAGCTAATAGATAGTCAATCCCAAAGCTATCCCACCACTGCAGGGACCAAAACCAATTCACCAAACAAGTCCAACTGAACAGCATTCAGGAGTCAGCATGTCCGTCAGATAAGTGGAACGGCTAAAGAGAAGCTGCACAAGTAAGTTCAACCAGGAGGTACGTGATAGGACAGAGCGGTGTGAAGGAAGAGCAACAACCTAAAGTACTATTCCTGGTTCCATGCACTACCTGAGATTGGTAGTGCATCACTACAGTACGTCTAGCTCTAGAAAGCACTCACTGAACTATTTTCCTGATAGGCACCAGAAAAATAGCCTGAATGGAACTATCATTTAGGCTCATCTGACATATGTCAAAACTTGATGACTTGATGGCGGTAAAAGGTTGGTGCTCTTGCCTTGAAGAAACCTGCCATCGCCCCCCCAGGGAAGAAACAGAGAGACTACAGAGAGAGAGAGAGAGGGAGAAAGAAAGAATGAGCGAGAAGACAGTCTCTACAGTACGTACAGTATGCAATCCAGGCCAGGGTTCTTGTTCTTTTTTTTTTTTTACTTGTCACAACACAACACAAACCCTGCCAAAATCACTGTCAGGGCAGCCAGAGGGAGAAACAGCCAAATGTCTGCCGGGTATGTACAGTATGTAATGCGCGTTCATCTCAACTCGCAGGAATGGCTCATGACTCAGCATGTGATCTTTGTGGAACATCATTTCTGTTCGATGTCTTTGTTCAAAATGTGCAATGTAATCCTAAAGCACACTAATAACTCTGGACAATACGAAATGCATGCATTTTCCAGGCCGAGTTTAAAATGTAGTTCTAGAACAAGACATTCTGGAACCCACTGAATAAGGCTTTTAGACAGACCATCAAGCAAAGTATTATCGATATTTATGAATGGGTTGGTGTCAGTATGTAATGTCGCTGTTGCTATTTGTGCTCAGCTGAGTGGGCTTTTTAGTATAGCCAGCAGCAGTATTACAGCTGATTAATGTGTTTACATTACTCCTTCTGATTTCATAGCACTCGACACACTTGTTAAGAAAAGTGCTGCATAATTATAGTCGTCATTAAAACTGTGAGGATTGAAAGAGACTTACTATGAATTAATTCAAATGATGATTAGTGTGACGTTAACACCAGCACATAATACTCAAGTCAATTTAGTTGACCTCTAACCTTAAGCGGACTATGCATGTACTGTATATGCACTTGCTGGTTTGTGTACTGTACACACTGTGAAGATGGGACAAGAATCTTCTCCATCCGTATTCAAATGCACCTATTATGCCAGAAGAAACCTTTCACCGTCAATCTTTTTAATACGGTATATATATATATCTATCCGTCTTTATGAGACAATAGCAGACAGACATGAATGTCTCGAAGCGTGTTGAGGGTCACAAACAGGGATGAAGTAGGGATTAGGAAAGAGCTGAGAGACTCCAGAGGAGGGAGGAGAGGGTTCATCATTGTACTGTGACTGGCATCCTGCCACCTTATCAGCACTCTTTGTTCAACCGTGACTTCATAATTACATGGAGCGGAGAAATAACTTAATGTGAATGTATATAACGGATAACAGAATAACAGAATGTGGGTATATTTTAGGTTTGTGTCTGTTTACTCTGATCAACAACAGATTGGAGGTTCACTACTGTCAAAGTTAAATAGTCTGGTTGGTAGCATTGTGACTGCACCTGAATAATTTCCTTTCACGTTGAATAATATAAACCTCTAAACTAGGGGTTTAGATGATACACATATCAATTGAACTTGATTATATATATTTTTTTAAAGTCAAAGAAATGTCTACAAGCTCAAATCTTCTCGATTATTCAATTAATCAAAAGCAACCCTACTCTAAAGGACACAAAATCTATGTATAAAATGCCTTCAGAGATATTTCTATCACACAAAAAAATACCCTGTGTTTT
>OOFJ01104981.1:0-19543 GCA_900323375.1 Benthosema glaciale
AGAGCAGTTACATTTGCGTTGCAGATGCACTCTGTGACTTTTAACCTATCACTAGACTTTGTCAAATATATCTAATGAATGGATGCAGGGAAAAAAATGGGAAAGAAAATTGTCATTTTAGAGATATGTAGTGTTGGCTATTAAAAAATATCAGATGTAGCCTACACTCTGCAATTTCTTCTCCCTTGCGCAAAACATTTTCGGATGGTGGTCCACAAACAAGTGTGAGGAATCCTATCATCCCTCTTTTGGGCACTGGTAAACATTCAGCAAAAATGTATATTTCTTGAAAATGGCATACTTACCGGTACAAGCTCACAATGTGCCACAGCATTTCAAGCTTTTAGAATGGCTATTTTCAATACTTGACATAGTCTACCATGGACTTGCAATACCACTGGGTAAGAAACTGAACTATTATTTATTTTGTTACATGTTCAATTATGCCGAATGAAAGAAAACCCTGTAATTTAAGATCCCATCACTGTATTGGATATAACTCCAAAATATGACTCCATAATATTATAATAACATCATATTTTGCAATTTATGTTCAAATAAACTTTATGGATCATGTGCATTCATTCGGATATGTTTACCCACTTCTGTGGCCTGCCAAACTGGTACTTACAGCCAAAGTTGACAATAATCAGACATGCACTTCTTGCTCCACTAGGGGGAGTGTCCCCATAGGGAACACTACAGGACAATTACAACATATTGTTTCTTTAGCATGTTAGTTATATATTTAATTTGCAAGACATTACTTCAGACTCTATGAATTCAATATTTCTATTCAATTGTTTTTTAGTTGTGATTCATTATGGGTGAGTCATTGCATTGGCCATAACAAGGTCCATGCGAATGTGTCACAGGCTCAATGATTAAATGGACATCAAACTGTGGCATAGTTCTGATTCTAATTCAAAGTTAATACGTTTAAGAAAAAACTAAATGCGCAAACTACAAGAAGATAAATATAGTATAATATTAAAACAAATTATATATCTTAAAAACGTTATTATTATTAATTTTACAATTAATACAATAATAATAATACATTCAAACAGTTTACCTTAGTGAATTGCTCCTGGATTTGTCACCATACATTGTCACGTTAACATGCTTGTGTAGTATGTATGGCTGTATTATGGCTATTATCGCACATTACATACACACACATGAATTATCATGTTTTGCCGTGTTTATTTTAGCATCCATTTAAAGATATTTCTTTTCCCCTCCAATGAGCAAATGGCCTGAAGAAACAACATCATTTTGTGTGCTTTATTGGTCAGTCAGGTGTGGTCCTTGGCCAGGTCTGGACTCTGGTTCTGGGCTGAGGTTTGATGGACGGAGAGGAGAGGAGAGCAGAGGAGAGGAGAAGAGAGGGTGGAACGCAGCCTGGGGATGTCCGCAGGGAAGGCCGTGTGGTTGCCAGAATCTGATCATTTGGTAGGCGCCTGTAACCAAAGAAAAAAGAAAACAGCAAACTAGAACAACCTGCCAAGAACATCATGCAATTTCTGGGCCACTGGAAAGTGCCAAGGGAAGCCGGATCTCCTTCCCCTGGCTTGATAGTTTTCTTAAATTACTGCCTAACTTCCTAAGAAATCCCTGTTAGGCAGATTTTTACGAACGCTTTTTTTAAAATATATATTCCGGGAGAAATAGCAGAAGACTCTCGAATGAAGCGAGAGTGCACTCAGGTTGTGATTAATAGATGGGCACAGTAATGAAATGTCTGTCATTCACTGAGCGTTTTCCTTTGGCACTCGGGTTTCGCGAACTGAAACAGCGTTTGTCCGAACCCGGTGACAGCCCAGTTTTTCCCCTTCCTGTCTGCTTAGCTAGTAAAGGAGAGCGAGAGAGAGAGAGAGAGGGAGAGAGGGGCCGGCGGGGTGCAATGGCACGGTGGTCAGTGGCACCCGTTCCACATTTCCATCGGCGCCACAGTGTCCGGGCCAAGGTTGACAAAGGTGGAATACGGTTGATATACGCACCTTTACACACGAGGCCATCAAAAATATCGGCGAGTTCCACCTCGACACCGTGGAATGTTATGATGGTCCTACGTTTTCTACGGCCGTAAAGGAGATGGCTTGACACAGCGTTAATTCCACGTGAAGCCTGAGTTATAGGCCTACTGTACTGTACTGTAAGTGTACCTGTCGCACAGCGAAAATAACGAACATGCAAGATCACAATGCACTGTTTTGCGACACCTTTTGAGTGTGCAGATCTGCAAACGCAGCCAAGTACACATCAGACGTCATATAGACGGACGGGCAACAAAGCAGATTCAGCAGCAACATGAACTCTGTGGTGTCAAAGCGGATGCTGCTTCTCTCTCAGAAATCAACCAGTATACAAATCTATCAAGTAACATTAGCTCTTTTGGCCGGTCCGTGCTTATACTGGTATGATGTATTACTTGCGTTTGCCCCACCGTGGCAGAGAAGAATAATACAACTAATCAACGGTTGGTGACATGTTGGCAGTTGGCTCACTCAATGGCGATAGTTAAAACGTCATGAGTTTGGATACGTATTTCATTACGTGTGCTTTTGATTTAAGCTTCGACAAGAGATCGCAGGGCCCGAGGCATAGCCTGCACAAAACGGTGATTCACTGGCTTTGTGTAAATATTCCTCTTGGCTCTTGTCTTTAGGTAGTGTCTCCGTATGGCTTTTCCAGAGTGAGGGGTGACCTGCCTGCCGTGGTCATGCCGGGCCAGTCTGGGCCGTCCTCGCTTCATTAATTCAATTCAGCCGCACAGGAAAACACCACTTCTGCCTTTTATAAAGCTCTCTTGTCTCTCTAACCCATTAAGACCCATCGAGGCCCGTTCTACAAACGCCCTCCCAATCAGCGTGGTTCTCAAACTTTCAAGATTGTCCAAAAATGTAAATAAATAAATAAAAAGAAATAGCAGGTCTAGTATCACGGATGCTTTCCCAGTTTTAATGGGCTTAAAGAGGCACACGTGCACGTCACACGCACACACAATTTTAAGCAAGATGCGTCGGGCTATGTTTGAAAGTTTTGGTATTGTTACGATATCGTCAATATTTCCAGACTAGTGTAAGAATTGTAAAACAGTCGGTCTTGATTAACCACCCGGTCGTGGAATTCACATTTCCACGTGTCTTCTGCAGTCTGCTGAATTAAAATGAACCTGGATGGTTTACCAACCAGGCTAGAAAACAGTAGTATCCTTAATTTGGGCACGTCATTATATTGAACATTTAGAACAATTCTCAAACATATTATTTATACAGTATTCAATCTCCAAAATGAATGTCCAATTTTTTTTTCCAAAAACCATCGCATGGCAAGTTGTGAGCTTGAAGATCAGCTATCTTTGCTATTTGTCATATGCTGAAGGTATAGATAGGGCTAAAGTGGTTAAACGTATAAAATATCATCATTTTATAATATACATGTCATTTGCAGGAGATGAACTGGCATCAGTCTGACACGCTATGAGAATTAAAAGATGATTAGCTGTGTCTGCCGTGTCTGGGGACATGACAGCTCTGACATACAGTACCTCTAATGACCCGGCGCGGGATTCTAGTCTGGGTCACTTCCTGAAAAACCTGTGCCGTCGTTCAACATTTTGGCAGCTGCAGACAGCAATTAGTTTCCGTCTGGAAATCCAACGTCTCTAACAATTTCACCTGATAATATTGATATGATTAACGTTGCATGCCGCAGCACTTTTAGTTTACATACCCATGCCGGGCTAATGCAAAACAAAATGTCAGAGAAATGACCGTAATAACCCTGAACATAGATTCGGCATGGGTGACTCATTACGCTATAGGCACAACAAGGGTGATGTGAATTTGTCACAGTGACTTGCATGTAATGTTTATACTGTAAATAAGCCTCAAACAGTGGAATAGTACAAGCAGGTTGTAATTAAAAGTGAACTTATTTAAGAAAACATAGCCAACAACAAAGAATATCATAAAATGTGCATAACCCTAACTATAATTAATACTAGTAGTAGACAGAAAAATATGAATTAAAGAGTAAGAAAAAGGTTATGGAACAAAGAAAGGCAGCAACACCTTAAAATGTGTGTTAATTTAAGTGTATGAATGCAAGGGCTAAATTAACTTAGAGCAGGCGGCAACAGTTAAGCATTAAGCACCAAACGCCTGTGAGAATCACGCTGCCCCTTTGATAAGCAAATGGAAGCGTTTACATGTATTGCCAGCTTTTTCTCAGTGTTTTCTGTTCAAAGATGAGCCATTTCAGCCTGAGAAAACAACCCTCCCCAATTGCCGATAATTGGGAAAGATGTCAGCCATATTGGCCGGGTTCAGGGGTCAGAGGCCTGTGCCGATTGCCAGCTGTTATTGGGTCACTACAAATGTGCCGTTAATGCCGGAGGACTGTCAGTGGGAATCACAGGATTAGGATTCTCCAATGCTTTAATGTAGCGCTTCTCAAAGTGGGGTCTGGGGACTCTGAGGGTCCCCGGCGGCCAAATGTGTTAATATAGCATCAATATCAATTTAACCACTTGAGACCTACAGTATATGGGGCTATTTGAAAATATAGGGCATGCATGTTCATCACCACACTGAACACTGAAAAAATATATTTTTGAAAATAGCCGATCTAGTATAGATGTAGTATTTTTGGCAGAGATTTGGGGCCCTATCTTGCGTGCCGCTGCCTTACCCCTTATGCACTTGCAGTAACACTTGTCATATAGCCTCGACCTCCTATGGGCGTATGCAAAAGCTCAACTTATGTATCTTAAATAGCATTTCTATTTAGACTTAATAGCAGTTTATGTAGACTTATAGCATTTCATGCTTTCAAACTTAGCACTATATAGTATAAATATATGCATAGTAGAATTAGCCTACATAGATTTGCTACTGCTATGTTCTTAGCTTATGTATGATTTGTGATGACAATTTTTTGTATTACCATGCTTTTTTTTCCTTATTTTTTTAAGCTTAATGTAAAACGTTCTGGATTAAGAGCATCTGCTAAATGCCTAAATTGTAATGCCTAAAAAATTAGCCACATTTTTGAAAAACTATTTTGAAAAACATTTTAAAATGGCTCAACGAGCCGATCTACATCGACACGTTGTAAGCTTGGAGCTTGTAGGGCCCTAAGATACTAGTACCCTTGGTGTAGAAGGAAAAAGGAGCAGGCCTATAAGAGCTCCCTGGGGGAAGTTTACAGTAGGGTTAAGTGGTGGAGCCCGAAGCTATATCAGAAAGTCCCCACTAAGTTATTTCAGTTTTACAGTAGGCCCATAACTTAATCAAGGCAACACAGGACACAGACACAGAGGGCAGGAGTTCACTGTGTCTTTGACTCCGCGTTGAACTCGACTCAGCGGTTCACACCCGCTCCTCCTTTAGCCTCTGAGGGCCTATAGTAGTCACGGCAGAGACAAAACTCATCAGCTCTGTACCTCAATTAAGCCACATTTCCTCAACACCGATCCCAACAGGACCTCGAAGCCGAGGGCCGCGGTTGCATGAAGCCCGCAGCTCTTTCTCTCTCTCTGTTTTGGAAACCCCTCGGTGGCCCTTTGATGGGAATCGCAGCTCACTGGCCTGCTCGGGACAGCTGCTGGAGACATCAGCCCCTGCATGTCTGAACGTTTGCATGGCACACGCTGAGAACCATTTATTTGGGGAAGCTCTTCCCAAATCATTTCCATAAATATGAGTGATGTGCCTCCTTTCCACTTTGTTGAAGGTCCCGGCGGGAGGACATGAGGATGGATGCGTACACCATGTCATCCACAGACCAATAACTTACCCGCAAATGTGCTCCTGGATTTAGAGATATTCGGCGATCGCTGTTTAGTGGCGAGGTCCTTAATAATGTGTGATGTTGTTAAAATGGCCGTCCAAACATATGCATGCTCAGAGGGTGGGGGACTGAATGATTGCCTGTACAGTAGTAGGTGAAAACTGCCATGTGAAGTAATCACTAGATGATGTGGTGTATATGACAAGTCTACTGTATTGTGCCGACAGGAATTGTTTGTCATTGGATACAATGATGGCCTAATGTGGGAGAAAACAGCAGATCTTGTAGTCAGCTATTTTAGATATGGACACGCCGGAGGCGCCCAAAAATATGTTCGCGTTTCAATCTTGGGAAATGGTGGCATCACATCTAGTTATTATGAAGTCTGGTGGTTTCATAAAGTAAAACGGAACAAACTGGATATGAGCTGTAGCAAAAATGATAGCTGACTGTCTTTCTGCAGTTTATGTTGGAGGTGCCATTATAAAAATATATGACTCACTTGGGGACACATGGGGGGGCAGTACCAGCTGGAGTCAAGCCCCCCCCCAACTGAAGAACTCCACAAAGTTCAAGCTATTTTCACATTAATTTTGTAGGCTTCCAGAATTTCAAAAAGCCAGGGTTTTATTTTCTTAAAAACGGCAATAAAATAGATACTTTGAATCCCAGAGTCACGGTCCATTTCGCGTGAGACACTCATCCATGTCATCCTTATGTTTTGGCAGAAGTCTCTCTTGAATCCCCTATATACCTGACTTTAGGCACAATTAACTCCATAAAGAAGGGTTTGCATGGGTCAGGGGCTGACATGGGCCGTCCAGAATCAAAAGAAGCTCTCTATATATAAGGAAAAAAATGTCTTCTGCACTTTTTTAGCGAGACAGTGACTGAGAGGGGGTAGTAATGGCTTTTCTTCACTCGATGGACAGAGCAGGCAGTGAAACTGTAGAACCATGTAACCTGACTTCCCTATGCTGATATACTCTTTTCTTAGATGATGGTTTTAATAACTTAAGGCCTATGTATGCTACTTTTGCTATCCTCTTTTTGTACCCTTTCTTTAATCTTTTTTGAAAGTGAAAAGGAGTATACAAAATGTGGCCAACTGATTGAATTGTGATGAAATAATAATAAATATGCGTTTGTATAATAAAGAAATAAATTCCTCTTATATTAGAACAAACCTTTATGGCAAACATGATGATGATAATGACAACAATTCATCAGAAGATTATTGGACACATGTACTGTGTTACTGAGTCGCCAAATGTCTCCAGAACATTTTCAAATATTTGGCCAAAGCAACATCCAGCAAGTCTAGAAATAATGGACTTGGAAACTTTTGTGAATTTGTGGTGGTCTTCTGCCAGTTTAGCAAAATCAACCACCTGTTTGGAGAAAATAAAATCTCAACAATGGTACTGTATTTATGAACGCTGTTACTGGCAGAGCTGTGCTACTTATTTTGCCTCTTCTCTTGGCCAGTTCACACTTGTAGAAGAGACTTTAGTCTCAATGTGGTTACTGGTTAAATAAAACAATACAATACAATACAATGCAGTACATATAATCTTAAGAGTCTTAATGGTAAGAAGAGTCCCTGCCTGGTCCAAATCGCTACTAGCTCTCGATGTATCACATGGCAAGGCGTTGTGACCTGGTAGATAGTCTACTCTATAATACTTTCTTTTTCCCTCACATTTTCACAAAATCACAAACAATTATTCTGCATATAATGACACGCCCGAAATAGGGACGTCCGGTTGAGAGTGGTTAAACGACTCTGACGTTTTTACAAGCTTCAGCTCCCAAGATTGATGTCTCCCGTTTCACATGTGTGACCAATACAGATACAGTGCCACGTTGGAGCACAGCGGCCATCGGTCAGAAACCCTGCGTGCCACTTGAACGTTCACGCTGACCCAAAACCCTGAATATTAATTCACCGACAGGGATATGGTGAATTGAAAATGGTGGACCCTATTGTAATCAAGTGTAATAAAGCTTTTATGGTGTCGCTCCCACAGTTTAACAGTTTTTTGTATGGAGTTGCTTGAAATGTACTGTAATTCTGCAAACTGTTAAATACTTCAATCAATCAATCAATCAATTAATCAATAATTTGCAGTGTTGCAATGTCTGCTTATTATATGTGACTTTGTGCTTGTTTTTCTCGTAAATTATTGGTAGTTATACAGGTTGCCATGTTTAGTGCTTTTGGGCTTGTTCCCTAATGTTCTTTAAACCTGTGGTTCTCAAACAGTTTCCTGTCAAGGACTCCCAATATAATGTGTATTTATCCACAGATCTTTTTTTTAAGGTAAAAATGTGTGTCACATCCTTGTGTCAAATGTGACACATGACCTTTGACACGAAAAGCAGGGAGAAAAAAATCCAACCAATCCAATTGTATAAGTCATAATAAACAAAATTACATCTTATTCATTATAAAAGTATAACATTTTGCCGCTTTAATGTTAATTGGGTTTCAGTGCTCACCCTGGTTGCAACACACACACACACACACACACGCACACTCACGCGCACACAGACACGCACTGCACCGCACCGTGAGTTCAACTGTGCTAGTTGGGAGGACAGTAAATCACGCTCCTCTGAGGAAGCCATAATATAAAAATCTGACATCTGGCTTCCTTTTTCTGATTGCTGATTACACCTCCGCGTTTGCTGAACGCAACTCTGCTAGTCGCCTCTGGGTAGAGCAGCACAGGATGATGTTAAAAAAAAAAGAAAAAGAAAAAGCAAGCAGCAAGCAAGCCTCCCAGCTGTAAATTAGTCACACACACTATATTATCTGTGGCCCTATACATTTGTTGTGCTGATCATCACCATCATCTCCTTGTAGAAGGAGGTTTCTCTCTCTACCCTGGAAATGATAAAAGAGAAGAGAAGGAAAGAAGGAGCCCTAATGCCTTTAGCAGGGATCTGAGTCCATGCCTGGCCCAATATTAAATCACTGCTGTATATTTCTTACAGCTGGCTATGCTTTGAATGGCAGGACAGATGGACGACCGACAGACAGACAGACAGACAGACAGACAGACAGACAGACAGACAGACAGACAGGTGACTAAACCAAAATATGGATTGTGTCTCTGCGTCTAAGTCACCATTCTGGCCTGAGTCGCCTGACTACTGGGCCCGGTATCGCTGCTGTTGCATGCGTGTGGTCGGTCGGCGTGAGTTACACTGAGGAGTTGTACTTGAGCATATCACATGGTGCCAGTGGCTTTTTCTGAGTTTTAACTATACTTTGTCATTCTTGTCATTCATTATAGCCAGAAATCTTTGAAGATTTGAAGAAAACAAAATACATACATTTTCAAAAATGTATCATTTGCAGATTGGCTATTTTGGAACATTACTGAATAGGGCTTCAGTGGCATAAGCATGACATTACATACTTAGAACGGGGGGGAAGAAAAGAAAGTCCTGCAGTCCTGTTTTAAGAATTAGGATTTGCAAATGAAGTGTATCGATAGCGTCGTAAATCAGATTGATTGAATTTTAATGTGTATCTCTTCTTCTCGCAAGGTTAAAGACGAAGCCACATGGTCCAGTTAGACTTTGTATCTGAGCGCGCAGGACTACACTGAGCCGCACATGTCTGGGACAAGACAAACGGCTGCACAGGACAGCTCAAGTATTGCATTATCCCATAAGTCTTGAAGAGCACATTTCTGTGATTTCGTAAGAGAGGCCCTAGATAGGCATTACTCATCCCACATCAATCACTGGAGACTCTGCTCAGACATATTTAATCCACATGTGCATGGGTGGCTATATAAGCGAAAGGGATGGAATATATGTACAGTACGTATGATTTCACTGTCAGATATATAATCGCATTTTAGTGTGGTTGGTATAGCGCGGCTGGAGTTTGTGGGGCACGATCATTGTTTCAAATCAAGCATTAACAATTGGAATTTAGGCATTTTAGCAGGCGTACAAGTGCACGATCAGACTTGTAAGCAGTGATGTAAAGTATAGCTAAGTCATTTTCAGTTTAAAAACAAATAGTTACTTTGTGGTTTTCGATTAACGCTACACGTTGTGAGCTTGCAGTACTTACGGTAAGGCCTTTCCCCCAAGTACATTTTGAATACCGGACATGTACTTACATAACAGAGTATTTCTACAATTGGGTATTGATACTTTCAACTACGTCAAACGCACAAGTACTTCTCAGATCAGAGATCAGTGTTGTAAGCGTGAACCTTAGTCAACAAACAAGCTAGAGTGTGTAAAGACAACAATGTCATTCCTCAAAGAAACAAACTTTTACTAGGCTATCAGGTAAGCATCACACCTACAGTTTGTCTGCACTACATGACACCAACACAACATTCTTAACATTCCTAACAACTAATCAGATTAGGTGACATCATAAACCTGCTACTTACAAAGGCTTTCACAGTTCACAAAGTTGGATTAGTTTCAGGAAGTATGTTCTTCAACATCACTTTTTGTTTTTTTCGCAGACTGAATTACCGCCGAATGGTTTGTGGTATGCCTTTTGATAGCGTCATAGGTGTTTTGTAAACAAGTTGTACGGTGCACACATGAGTTTTATATTATTATTGTCTATTGCATAATTATAGGGGAGGTTCTCCCATAAAGTCCTTTGGGGCTTTCAAACTTCTCCTGCCGCCACCGTATCCATCTGTTTATGGATTTTAAAGTATTTATTTTATAATTGTTGTGCTAATAACCCATTAAAAGTGGGAAAGCATGTCAAAAACAATAAAGAAGAAACAAGAAAACAAAAGAATAAGACTAATGGGACAGCAAGAGAGCTCCGTGAACCAGTGTGCCTGTGTTTATAGAATGTACAGGTTCATGCAGAATGGAACAACCATTGCCACCAGCACATTCCTGGTGAGATCTGTGTCTGACAGCTCTCTCTCTCTCTCACGTTGCCACGCTCTCGTCCACGGATTTCACTATAGCCTGATTTTATACTTAACCCATTTTTAGATTTTAGCGTTTGTTATTCAAAATCATTTCACGGCTTGTATATTTTGAGATGGGGTCCGCGGCCAAATACATATAATTGTGGAGGTCCCGCTTGACATGAAAAGGTTTGATTACCACCCTGACTATAAGACATTAGACTCTGCCTCAGGTCTAATCTGTTATGTGTGTGCGAGTGCGTCGATAATGTGTTCACACACTCACAATGCGTCACACTGCCAGGTGATATGAATTTGTAGATCATCACAGACATTGGCAAAACAAATCAAGCTTGTAGAGAATATAGAATAAACACACACGCACGCACGCACGCACGCACACACTAACACACTGTATGTATATAAAAAAAAAGTTAAATGGCCTCTTTCATCAGTAATTGATAGGTTCTTGTCGAGGTTCAGTGGTCATGTGTGTCACTCTTGCCACTATGCGTTAGAAATATATCAGAGCCGGGGCGGGCGGCCCGGGACATGCGGAGAGGCGGGGGGAGATGTGTGGAAACAAGTGTGTCACGACCGGAGAGAGTGGCACCATACGCCAGGCTTGTCAGGATGACTAATAGCCCGGGGCAACAGGTCTCGCTGTGGGGTGTTAACAATCAGCCAGGCCTCAAGCTGGAACCTGACAGCCGCGCACCGTAGTGGTCCTCCATAGTAGCCGGTCACCTGCACTTAGCATGTCTAAACTGAACCCTTTGTCGTCGTCGCCCCCCTCGGCCCCCACCCGCCCCATTGTTTGCTCACGTTCCGTTCTGTAGGCCAGCACCTGCTTTAGTCCGTCCGGTACGTCTGCAAAGAGTCGATCTGTATTTGTCACAAAACTATGCAGTAGTTTCACAATATAGTGCACTTATCACGTGTCTGATCTTCAGTGTGTGCACGTGTGTGTGTCTGTCTGTGGGTGGGTGTAATTGACGGCTACTATTTCACTGCTGCGTGGAAAATGTTTTTTCTTGGCACGAACCAAAACGAGCTGGTGGAGTTAGATCAAAAATCGTTTAAAAACAATTATGAAATGTAAATCGATCTAGCGATGACAGGAAAAGAAAGTCGTTTTGTATTCTGCACTAGCGGACCAAATCAAATCACATGCACCATTTGTTCTTATAGCTGAAACTGAGAATCTTTATTTGACAGCGCTCCTCAGAACGCACTTCATCAATTCAAAGTGACATTTACATTCGCATTCACCCTTGGGGAGGTAAAGGCGAAACCGATGTGTTCGACATACTGTGCAACAGTGTCCCCTTTCTATTACACCCAACTTATATAGGAGTGGACCTTGACCAGCTAATGCTCATTATAGTTCATCTTGTATAGTACAAGTATAATTAACCCATTAAGATCTGAGACTGATTCTTAACAGTTTTCTAAATAAACATGCGTTTCTATGTCAGTGTGGTTTTCATGTCAAGAACCCCCAAAATCATTTGTATTTGGCTGCTGACCCCCATCTCAATGTTTTGTTCTGGGACCAAGGATTTGAGTTAAAACATGTTTTCTTATCTGCTATTTTGGAAAAACGTGCCTTTTTTATTGGCCAAAGTATAAAACATATTTTTTTTAAGTGGTAAAAATCTATCTACAGTAGTTGTTTTAGCAGCTGCTCACACTGTGCATTCGTTTACTTTAATTTACCAGAGCACATTTTTGACAAACGTCTGCCACTTTCGACGGAGAGTTTGATCTCACGTTATACAGTATGCATAAAAATGCCCTCGCTAGGAATTGCGCCGCACACCCTCCTATATAACCACCCCAGACTCATGTGTTCTCATCTCAGAGAGAACGGAATAAATGTCTTTCACATTCACATACTGTAATAACTTGAGTCGCGCGAATGTGAAAATGTTCTCTCGCCAACTTGGATCATTACCGTCTATTATTAGAGTGTCTGTAAACTAATACCTGAGGCGCAGCGTGCTGCAGCCGCCACCAGTTTGACTGCTTTGCGAGACGCCTCTTCTGGGAAAAGTAAGAAGCTTGTGTCTGGGGCCAGGCTTCCAGGTGAATAAAAGCACCAATTTATACAGTATACTTGGACGCACGGCGGCATCACACGCCGAATAACTGCTCGACCTACATGCTCGCAGCGTGTCACGGATGCAACGCGTTGCGAGCTTGTATAGATCTGCTGTTTTCGGCGCGGGCGTGCGTGCATGCCCCGCCGCACGACGGGGTATAACATTACGCCATTTTTTAAGCCTCTCTCTTCCCAGAAACGTTGTCTTGTCACCGGGTTCAACAGGAAGACAGTCATGCTGACAGGGAGAAATACCTGTAAGGAACAATGTGCGTCACACGGCGCTCCTAAAAATAAACCAGGGGAGGGAAAAAGAAGACTGTTTTTTTTTTTTTTGGCTTTGACCTGGCCCAATTTTTCACAACATTGAAAGTTGCAGGTTCGGTGGGCCACAGGCGGAGTGGTCTCAGATATTTAGACTGGAGCAGACACTGCTAGCGGGGTGCCGAGCCATGGGCTAATGGGCCGTACAGCCGCAGTCGTCCTATACCCCACTGCATCCATGTAGCACTCAGGAGAGCCGTTTCCTTCCAGGCCTGTACCAGTACCACCGCCATTACACACTACATTGGACATTACATGCACCCGGTCATGTGCATCCAGGTCCGCACATGATGACGGCCTATAGAAACACCCATGGATCTTCCAAACTTAAAAAAAATAATAAAAAGGTGCTGTTGTTGGTAGTGATGCTATATACAGTGTGTTTGGTGGCTTACAGTAGGTCTTACAGCTGGGGGTCTTCAACAGGAGGTGCGGGACCCTCATACAGTACATAGCTTGTACGGGTAAAAAGAGGAGACCAAAGTTATTAAAGGGATATTTCACTTTCCAATAAAACATTAACATTAAAGAAATATATTAAAAATAAATGTAATGGAAAAAATCACGCCCCCCTCACACATTAGAATGTTCTTCTAAAGGGTGAAGGGCCGTGACTTTTCCAATACTTATATAGCTAGCCATTCGGTTGGCGTTCCCGCATAACTTATAATGATGATGTCAGGCGCATACCCTCTATATGTAGTGGGAGTCCCAGTTGAAGACCCCAGTGTTTCACAGTATGGCTCCTCTGTTTTTCTCTTCGCTGAGTCTCTCTCTCTCTCTCTCTCTCTCTCTCTCTCCACCCACTCACTTACACCTGCAAACCTGTGATGTGACAATCAAATGAAATGGATTCCTGCGTGGACATGTGACATCAGAGGCTGAACGACAGCAAAGATTGGATTTTGACAGTTACTGTAGGCCTATAGATGCCAATGCGGTTTCAGGTTTTGAGTGTCATGTTCAGTGAATGCTATAAACAATCCCTGACCTGGTGTGTGTGAGTGACTACTGGTTTCCATTTGGCAATCGGCAGGTTGACGCCACGCTCGCTCGCCTGTCGCCTGTTCCTTCGGTTGCACCATCGGTGTGTAACTCAAGAACTGCAGGTTCGTTAAAAGAGTGTTAACAGCCAATTAGGACGCGAGTAGAGGTGGCTGGTTTCACGTTGCCCTGCAAGACAAGGGCTTTCCATGGCATTTTATTTTCCAGGTGTGTTAAGCCAGTTTAATATGGTGCGGGCAGACATGGCCTGCCCACCCTGTAAACGGCTGTGTAGAACGTGTGAGCTTCATAAAAGTGGAGACCACCACAATTCTGTTCTCTTGACTTAATTGACCTCGGTGCTAATTGTGAGAGTGTAAAGATTTACCCAAATGGACATTTTTACACTCCGGTATAAGAGTGCATGCGTGCGTGCGTGCATGCGAGTGCGTGCGTGCGCGTACGGCTGCACGCGTGTGTTTGGCCACGTGTGTGCGTGTTGCCTGTTGTTGTGGTTCTTGGGAAATAACCCTGCTGATTTTCAGATGTTTACACGGCCAGTGGCGGAAGGTATAAAGTTAATTTACTTAAGTAGCTACAGTAAAATAACAAGTAAGTGCAAGTTGTGATGCGTTGCCAGCTTGTTGATGAGTTAGTGTATATTTTACTGTACTGGTTAACACGTGAGCTGATATTATCTGTGTGGAACTATTAAGCTTCACTCCTACGCTCATTGTCACACTTCCTGGAGGTGACTGGCATGTTGTGACATCAGTGGTGGAAAGGAACTATAAGCACATGTAGCACTCCACTACATCTCAGAGGTAAATATTGCACTTTGTACAGTACTACAACTAATTGGAAGCTGTAGTGACAAGTTACTTTATTTTATTTATTTTGTATTATTACAAAAATATACATTTACCAGCCCTACATTTTACACTTCGGCTACTCGAATGTTCCCGATCTATAAGCTTAAAACTCACCTCGTGCAAAATGTGTTGTAGATCTGCTATCATTCAAATATCTAAATATTTTTTATACATTTTTGAAAACTTGTGAAATGGGACATTCATGGCAGCCCCAAAAATGTTATGCAATTGACCACCGACCCCCCTGTGAAAATATGTTGTTCCAGGGAGGAACCCCCAGAAGCAAAGATTTGATATTCAAATAATTACAGCACATTTTCACGATTTTTTAAAAATGCACAATATCACAATCTTTTTTAAATGCACAATATCTATTCGGCAAACATATTCTACAAGCTCACAACATGCCGTGAGCTTGTAAATCTTGTATTTTCGCAGAACATTTGCCCATCATGCTGACATGCCCATAACAGGGATGCTATAAGGTTCAAGTAGTTAAACCGATCCAATATAAGATGACTGTACCTGTGGTGTCACTCTATTGTTATACTTCAATGATTAGCATGTATACTTCTGGACTATAGCCTGGCGCACGCAGCCAGCCTTCATCTGCCTGTGCAATATGCATATAATATTGCACATTTTGCCCTAGGCACATTAACGCGAGGCTGCTTCTGGACACCTTCACTCTCGCAATCTTACAAGCAGCCTAATATGAACTAATAAACGGGGAGACATCCTGCTTCATCTGCCTCTGCTGTTAAAGGATGGGAGTATCACATTACTCTGGAGGCAGTTGTTTTTGTGAGTCATACGGCCAGTCAGAGGGGAATATTATTATTCCTACTACAGTCCAGAGATGTGACTGCCTGAGGTCTTGGCAAAGGCTCGGCACAGTCCAGGGAAGAAAAAAAAAAAAGAAAGTCCTGCTGCATGAGCACTTGTGATTAAGCGTCTTTATTTAAGCCCATGAATTCCGAGGAGCAATCAGAGCCAAGCCAAGGCTCCCAACTTCCTCCAAAGCATGTCGCTGGAAGCGAAGACGAGTGTTACTGACTATCATCATTTCTCTCTCGTCAGGTGGTACTGAACGGTGAAAGTTTGCAGGCCGTTGTGCAGCACAGGCGTGGGTAGACGGACACAAAACACTTGTGAAATTGTGAAAAGGACTTCCCGACTCTCCGAAAAACTTGGTGGAATTACAGAGAGATTAAATTTGAGCCACAAAAGCTGTAACTTGTGGTACTTTTGGTATTACACCTCTTGGCCACTGTTTTGAGTAAAGTAAAGCCTACAGTCTCTAGACTGTAGCGTTATATCAGTATTTCTAGATGAATTGCATTCTCTATGTCTCTATTCTTCTTGGCCAATATATACATAGTTTTTTCTTTCTAAACTGGGACATAGGCATCTCCTGGCTTCAGTCCACACATCTGCAGTGACGTTGGGGCATTGTTAACCTGCATTATCATGATGCATCATCCCTACTGCAGGCATGTCTGTCTGTCTGGCTGGGTTTTGCCTATACCCTGTCAAACATGTTAATCAGTTGTCATGTATGTACGTCTGTAATCCGTGTAAATCGAGAACCATTCCCCCCATCGACTTCAAAATCGACACATGC
Organism: Benthosema glaciale; assembly: GCA_900323375.1. Classification (NCBI taxonomy): domain Eukaryota; kingdom Metazoa; phylum Chordata; class Actinopteri; order Myctophiformes; family Myctophidae; genus Benthosema; species Benthosema glaciale. The sequence goes on from OOFJ01104981.1 coordinate 16,624, forward strand.
GTTCCACACCCGGCCTTGACTCGATCGGACTCACGGTTGTCCAGAACCGCCACAAAAGGCCTATGCCCAGGCTCTGGACAGGGGCCCTGTCCAGGCTCCATACAGTAAGCTGTTCTGACATCACAATGATGTTCTGACATCTGCATAGACTCCATAGTTGGGCATGTCTGACAAAGAACCCCATATGGACATAAAAGGGACACAGACATAATAACTGGGTTGAGCATGCATTTCCAACTTGCATCGTAGGCCAGTGCCCAACGGACACCGAGACTCTAGTAATTATAATAGTGAGATCATATCGTCGTTGTTGGGTAGAAACCTCATACTGGTATTTGTCCAAAACTGTTACTTTTCCGGATTCAAATTCAAAGGTAACACAAGAGAGAACCAACGTGAGCTTGTGGATCCGCTGCCTTTGATGTTTTCTGTGTGACTCTGTAGTATATGATCTAGTAGGGCCCGACAGCAACGATATCGTACTGTATATACTACGCCTCCTGACTCATCTTGTCAACACTTCTTTTGTACGGTTATAAAACAAGTATCTACAAAAAAACAAACCACCATAATAAACACGTCTTCAGAACAGAGCTTGATTGAGAGATATGACATGTCTGGAGGATGGCAAAGCAATGTTTTGTTTTCTGTGGGTTTTTATGAATGATTTTTGTGTTCCCGGGCGCTGCCTGTACCTGTTGGGCGGTGGAAGTCCCACATTCCCCCCTGGTTGGCTCACAACGCTCACGCTGATGTGAAGATACTGTCAAGGAAGTTGGCACATGGACAAACGTTTAGATCATCCTTTTTCTAAGAAGATGGCATATCGGGTCATCTCCGGTTTGTGCCGGATTTGTACTCGGATATGCACCGCGCACTATAAAATTGCCAATCTACAAGCTTGCAACATCGCGACAGCGATGCAAACATGTGCTCTTTAATTTGTATTATTATTATTAGAAGTTTCTTTTTTTTTCTTTAATCTGTGAGAACTAAGGCATTATCTTGTATAATCGGCCTCTAAATGGGTAATGTATTACTGTACCACATGCTGTTTAGATTTCTGACTAATAAAGTATTCAATCAATCAGCTGTGCATACAAGAATACATCGGGCCTTAATACCGTTCACATGATGCATTGTGGGACATAGTGTATAATCCACGTTTCGTCAAATTTGACGAAACGTGATTGCTCACTTTTTTTCTTTCTCCAAATGACCGACAAATGTCCAATTGGCATTACGTGACTGTGTTAAACTAGGACAGTATTTATTTATTTATTTTCCTTCTTTGAATTTAGTTTTACATAAAACAATGCCACCTTTTATAATCTGTTCTTAATAACGCATATTTGACAAATAGTGAATTTAATCTAGTACAGGAAAAAAATAGTAATGAAAGTAATGACATTTCTTTCACACACATCTTTCTTTAAGCCGCCTATCGCACAACACCAATCAACGGAAATCTGTTCGTACATCGACCTATGAGAACTTGGCTGAAGGGGTGTGACCGACGCACGCACGCACGCACGCACAGGTATGACACCAGCTGGGCCATGCGTGGGGGTGAGGTGAGGAGGTGGGCGTGGGTGGCCAGACGCATAGCACTGTGAAAGGCTCTATTTTTAGAGCCATTAAAAGCCATGATGATGTCAGGCTTCAGCCTTCAGCAGCAGTGTGTGTTAAAACGTGACAAAACAAACCTCTGGGTGGTGACCCAGTCAGTCGCAGCGACCTGCGAGGGCCCGGCCCAGTCTGTCATCATCGCTTCAGCCGTTAAGGCAAGAGAACCAGACGAGCATCCGGAAATACTGGAAAAGCGACCGTCATGCCTGTAGCACGCTCATTCATCTCTGACATGCTCTAGCTCTAGCCCAATTATTATATATGTTTTTCGTTTGCGGTTTTATTGACAATTATTATAGACCCGGCAAGGCCCGATGATTGAGATATGCATGCATAATGGTCGCGGACCCGCATCTGAAAATATTTTGTGCCAGGGACCCCCAGAAGAGAAGATTTGTGTTTAAAAAAAAGTTTTTTCCCAAAATGTCAGAAATACCAGATGTACAAGCTTGTGGTGCGAATTAAAGTACTGTGAGCTTGTATATCTGCTATTTTTGGGACCTATACTGTCCTAAGAACTTTTTTTACTTGATATATTTAATCTCCCCTGATTACTGCCATTTATGATGACCTTATGGCAAAAAGGTCATTTGGCACTGTAGGCTGCAAAATAATCTGTCTGTAAAGTGATCTCATAACATACCTGTCAGCTGAAACTATGTGACACATGTTTGACAGGCAGCAGTTAATTTGATCTGAAGCCTGACTTATAGCCTGGTTTTGAGCTTGTAGATCGGTACGCGACATACAGTAGGCAGTGCAACAACGCACGTATAAATCTGGCACTCCAGAAGTTATTCATTTGCCCGGGACCCAAACTAGTGAAAAGAGCGGATCTACAAGCTCACAATGCGTCGCTATGCACCACGTTGTGAGCTTGTAGATCGGCTATTTATCATGCAGTAATTCATGTTTTTTTTATGTTTTGCTATTTTGGGAATGTTTTTTTGAAAATGTTTTAAAATAATAATTAAAAACGAAAACGTCCAGACCCACTGTTTGGGAAGCAGTCAGTGTGTTAACCAGTAGATGTGTTCTATAGGGTGGCATTCCAGCAGCATCTCTGGCAAGATGGAACTTCTTTTTATGATCAAGCTGACAGTCCTAGAGTTCTTATATTCATACCTGAGAGCTCATAATCTCTTCACTGATGACAGACAGACAGAATAATATTGCAACTCTCAGAGGCTATAGTGTAGTGTGTGCGTGCGTGCGTGCGTGTGCGTGCGTGCGTGCGTGCGTGCGTGTGTGTGCGAGAGAGAAGGAGGGGGGGAGAGAGAGAGAGTGTGAA
>OOFJ01104992.1:0-10259 GCA_900323375.1 Benthosema glaciale
GAGAGGAAAAAAAAGGGGGGGGGGGGGGGGGTTCTGGAATATGAGGTGCGTTAAATGCGTTGGAGGGGAAAAGCGCTATAGCTAATTTAGCCATGACAGGTTTTCTTATTGGTATATGGGGTCTGGGTGGGAGAGCTGAGGGGGGGACAGGAATGACAGGCTTTGGGTGTAATTGTGGTGACGGGTCTCAACAACAGTGTTAACCTCACAGAGAGAGAGGGGCCTAACCGGGAAGTGACTAAGAGGCTTAGAGGCTAATGCTGCATTAGGCTCACGCACGGAGCAAGGCTCTGTCTACCACCAAATATACATATGTATGCGGAATGGCGGTGATGTCCACGCGCGCGCACATGCACACACACACGCACACATTATGCAGTAGCGCTGCATACTCTCATTAAGACATATGAAAGGCTTCTAAAGACCCATGGGAGAATTCCATTAGGGGTCTGTCAAGACTGGCTCTTTACTCATGCTCGTGGCAGGCTCTAAGTGTGTTTGCAATGCCTGTCACTAGACTAAAACAAGTAACGCAGAGGGAGTGAGCTGGCTGGACAATGGTAGAGAGAGCTAGCGGGACTGCATATATGCATTTTGCATCGATCCCCTGCGACCGATAGGGATGAGTGAAGAATGTTTTCCTACCGATCTTGCTAAAAGGACCATTATCCCTAACCTTCTTCAATTCCCAATTCCCTAACCTTCTCCAATGCCACATATGCCGCTTAGCGGCATATGTGGCATTCATTATACCACTTAGACACTATATGCATTGTTTGTTGACGGGTGGTGTCCCACAGCACACAGCATGCACACTTGGTCCAAACCTCACCCCCCCCTACACCAAATCTCTTGAGCGAAATCAGCCGATCTTCACGTTCCCTTTAGAATAATGCGGGGCGAATTAAACTAAAGGGCCTATGCCTGTTTAGGGATGACATATACAGTACTAATGTCTAAATCCCTGTAAACTGGGGCGTGATATGGTGAAAAGAGGATCATAGTGTTTTAAAGTTAAGACAGGTTATGGGTTATGTGGAGAAATAAGTCATTTCAGGACAGGTTTAGCAACCAGGCCTTCCCCAGGACTTGGGAAAGGCCTCGTTGCTAACATCAATATTTGCTGATTACTGGGGAGCCACTTGTGATTCTAGGCCCCCGTGTGACAATGCATCCAACTGTGTTTTCTGTATTCATAGAGGGTTAAATGTGAAATCATGACATGTTAGATTATTCCTCTCAACCGGGGGCTGTATAGGAATCTTCCAAACTCTTAATCCCAGTCCACTGCCCCAGTGCCCCTGCACCTTTCCTCCACTCCTTATAGCACGGTTACTGCTCCTGCACAAACTTGTGCTGCCCTTTCCTCGGATGACAAGAACAAGCAGACAGAGGGGGCCTCATTACAGCACAGTGGAAGGCTGCCATAGACAGGATTTGATTTCCTATCAGCCAGGTCCCTTTTACCCACACCACCCTTCTGTCCTTCTTTTTCTTCCCTCTACAGGGACAGAGCAGTAGATAGAAGCAGACAATGAAGGACGGATGTGTAGATTGGGACTTTGATTTCCAATGTGTATAGATGGCAGAACAAAACAGTTGAGTCATGCAGTCAGGGACAGGCTGGGAGAGAGGACAAAAGATGCAGTTAATTAATGCGAGATTGGAGTATAACTCGATGCATGTACAATACAATGTGGGAAGGCGTGTTTCATAAACATGCTGAAAGCACAATATATTGTATTGAACCAGCTCCCAGATATGATAATTCAAAGAACAGCATTCACGCAAAACACTTGTTGTAGTGGCAGTATCATTGGAGAGCATTGTCATTTTGGCACTGGGGAGAGGCGTTAATGGCTTAAATTCCATTGTGGTGCAAGTAACTAGAGATTTTGGCTCGTTCGGCTCTACTGGGATCCAGTGGCTGGAGAATTGAGCTGAAATTCATTAAGCAACAAAAGCCTCCAAGCTCTTCGCTACTTTCAGCAAAATAAAAAGAAGAGGGGGGGATGCTGTCTCGGTCTCAGATGGGCTTTCCATATAGCCCAAGGTGATCTTTCCTCAGTACAACTGATTTTCACATTTCATACCAGTGCCAGGCTCTCCCACTACAATTTGGAATCCATGTTTTAATTAGATTCTTTCTGTGTCTTTTGATCTAGATGCCATACGAATGCAGTCCTGTCCATGATAATGTGATTAAGGAATAGGGAGAGTTGGGGTTTCATGTTTGTAGATTACATGTGTAGCCTTCCTATCGGCATACCGTAATAGTCTTCGCTTTAGGGGCCATGATCAAACAGCAATGTATTACTGTAATTAGCTGCAGCGTTGACCTATGCACCGAGCATGACTGAATGTATCAAGAGCAACATGTGTTAGGGTCCCCAGTAGATTTACATAATAATTTTCTGATATGCATGCAAACATCTAAAGCCACACTGGCAGTTTAAGTCTGCTCCCTCCCTCTAGGCCCATCTGTCTGGTTCTAACCTTCTGTGTATTTCCTCTTACCGCAGTATTTTCCCCACCGTGTCTGAATTTCTTTCTCTCTGTGAATATGCATACAAATGCATGGCTAAGATCATTTGGCATTATTAGCCAATACAATTATATGCGGCAGGGAGAAACAAACCCAATTATGAGAATCGCATTCACTTGGAGCTTTGTGTATCTGCATGAATGTGTTTGTGTGTGTGTTTCGCAAATTTCCATTCTTTGTCTCATTTTATTTTTTTCCCCCCTGACACCAGGGCAAACATGAGCTCAAAAGAAGGTGTCCGTCTACAAGGGTGACTGACCCCTCTGTGAACTGTGCAGTGTGCCAAGAAATAAGAACATAGCTTATCAGCTGAACAGCAAAATGTGCTTCTAGCCAAAATTCCCTTCACCATTTCACACAGCCCATAATAAGCCATGCAATGTGTCCATAATGGTACTGTAGATGCATCATTCACACTGCACTTTGCACCCTGCTGTTCTTATGACTTTTTATTCTCAGAATAAAATGATATTGCAGACATTAATCTGGGCAAAACATATTTGTAAAACAAAACAAATTGGATAATCTTGATCAAATTATTTTATAATCTAAACTGACTATGTTAATGACTATCTGCATTTTGGCCTTAAAACACGATGGATTGTGCTCAGGGCATGTTTTGTTAAATATGTGTCCAGTCATAGGAAACACGTGCAGACAACACAGTCCATTACTACCAGCAGGAGCAGCTATACTGTGGTGACGATCCCATAAGCCAGAAGACACAGTGCCAATTTTATAGAGTTTACCGGACTCATCATATTGCGTGGATCGCCTATTATTTACTAGTCAGTGTTCAGTCGTATTTCTGTTGCTTTATATTGGAAACACAAACCATGCCTTGTGTGACTTGGAGAGAAAGCTTATTGCTAATAATAAGCAGGCCTGTGACACACTGAGACTCCGTTGGAGGACCTGGTTCTCCAAAAGTAACTCATCGTTTTGCAGCACAGCTGCAGCACTGGACTGCTTACTATTCTGGTACCGTTGTTCCATTTGTCCATTTTGGCCCAAACGCAGCTGTGGCTAGTGCTGTGTATTAAGCTATATGACCCACAGCCCTTAACAATGAGGAGAAGTTGCAAATAGACTCTCTGCTGAGTACCGACGACGCCACACCCTGTGCTGCATACAGGAACAACCTGCAAGAGGCCGTGTCATCCAGGCAAAGCATGATGAAGGCCTGAACCTGCAGCCCATGCTAATGACATCATCACAGCCCACAAGAGAAATCTATCTTCTTCCACACTGAAGAGAGGTTAAGACATTACCAAAGAAACACAATGGGACAACAGCAGTTCTGACTGAAAGGCTTTTCCATTGAAAATCCATTCATGCAGCCAGGGACGGATGGATTTCTACAGTGAGGCCATTGGAAGGTTTGCTCATGCGAAAGAACTGCTGCGCTACCCGCATACATATACAAGAGAGCTGCATTGGTGAATCAGTCTTGTCTTTTGCAGCTGGTAAGTTTGTTTGAACATGTTTGACAAATGTATAGTGTGCTGTTCACTGCGTGCTACTTGGATTGTATCTGTAGTCATTTTAACCGTGTTGGCTGTGCGGCATAAAGTGGAGGACTAATGCTTGGAACGTTAAGGGGCACACTTGTCACAGGGCTCTCGAATATTGCAGCGCTGCTAATTAGACTACTTTCGTGTCTTAATGTGTGTGTTACAGCCTCTCTTATGATGATTAAAAAAGCATGTTTGGCATTAAAGAAGTACCATAGCCGTGTGTGGATAATTGATGAAACTCTCCTGCAGCTTAACAATGTGCTACATGCTTGTGTTTTGATGAAGTATGTGCATTATTGAACACATGTCACTTATTGATCACTGACTTTGTTGCAGCATATAGTATTCTGTCTGAGTGCGATTTAGCTTTGTATTCAGTTTTGAACTGCAGTATGTACGCACAGTTTTCAGAGAGTTCACTGAACCCCCTATACGTAGGAAACAAGACCTGAATGGAAACAAACATTCGTGTCTGACTGTATGCTGTACTAATTTCATTTCTGCCAATAAAGTATTCAATCAATCAATCAAACGTAACAGACATAATGTGGCACTGCTTAAGACACCCAGATATACTGTACATATATACATATAAAGTCACCAATAAATTATACAAATTAAAAGTGCACAGTGCGTATGACTGAAATCAATGAAGATAGATAGATCGTTATTGTCATTGCTTGCACAAAACAACAGAATTCAGTTCAGAGCTTCACCACTAGCATACAATTAAATGTTTTGTGACAATGGACAACTTGGAACAACATTGCATAAAAACAGAGACAAAGTTGAACACGTCATTTATTCATTAGTGGTACCCAATTTACACTGGTTGTACGCCATAAAATAAAATTCCTACCTAATAACCTAAAATGACTCACACATATAGTGTGAACAGACATTCATGGCTAACAGCTTATAAGATGTGTAAACAGCCGTTGACTGGGCCCACCATATTGAATTATCTCCATCTCTTTTGTGATAAGCTGCACTAGCTGAGAGAAGATGACAGTGCAAATCTCACATTGCAGCTTTTGTGTGTCTATCCTTGGACCAATTCAGAGACTTTTCCAATTCAGCAATCTTTCTGAAGACAGACTACAGTCTACTGATGACCTGTATAGTGTCATTGCAAGTCACTGCCTAACAGTATTGTTAGGCAGTGACTTGCAATGACTTTCAGGGTTAGAATGCGTTGATTTAAACACTATATAGACAATACTATACAACACATTACGTTTGTTGAGGTGATGCAAATATTTTTTCAATTAATTCCAATATGATTTGGCACAGTAACTGTGCCAATGAGTACTGAGTATCATCTAATTTGTATTGACTTGTAGAGACAGAGCTGACAGTAGTGGTTGGCCTGTACAATTAAATCTTAGACAAATTTTATGCCCCCTGTCCATATCAATAAATACTATTTTTCTATTCAAAATAAAGTATATGGTCATGGTCCACTTTACGTTACTTCACAACATTCTTCCAGTAAGATAATGGCCTCTAGTTTTCAATGTTTCATTCAACTGTAATGTTTAGCGCATGCATTTTGATGTATTGGGTTTGTAAGTTGGAATTTTGAGTGAAATTGGTACAGCTGCTGCTAAACAAACTAAAACGGCGAGCCAAAATAGAGTCCACTGACTACACAACAACATTGGCTTTCATTGCATTTTGTTTTGCCAACTGTCTGTGTGCTCCATCAGTCTATAGGTTCTTCTAATAAAATGGAACAAGGACAATATTCATCAGTTAAATCTGTCTATACTATTTACATCCTGTATTAAAATTGCCAAATGCCAAGTCTTTATTACAAGTGTGACCCGTAGTCCAACGTTTCTGGTAGGATGTATCGGGCTCTAGGGAGGCACTGGCAGCACTTTAAGACTTATAGTGCAGTAGTATTTTTAGTATTTTACACTTATTAGACTTGCTACAGAGCTTTATTCAGGGCCAATGTCCATAGGGGCAATAGACCTTAGGACACTTTCCAGCCAGGCTCATTCAATCCAATATAAGTATCATGGGCATTACCCAATGCCCATGCCATATGCACTGGAAAGATATGTGCGTGACATTTCTTTTTTAAAACAATGTTTTATTATATAGGAAAACTATTGGTGGAGAGGCTTGTTCATCACATGTTATGCTTAGCTGTGACCATAGCGGTTTGGGGAGGGGCTTACTGCAAGGTCTATTGGTAGAGAGAGCGTGCCTGGAACTGGAAGGTCCCAGGTTCGACTCCCGGCCCTGGCTATGTTGAAGTGCCCCTGAGCAAGACCCTATTAGCCTCCCACTCTCAAATATCTTTCTTCTTCTTCTTCTTCTTCTTCTTCTTCTTCTTCTTCTTCTTCTTCTTCAGTGCTGTATTTTTATGTGGAATATCTTCCCGTGGAAGGAGAAACTAATTTAAGTTAAACCCAAAACAAAACCATCACTTTTCTGGTGCTAGCACTACCAACAGTTTACACAGGCCTTCCTAGCACTGTGTATTTGGCACTAAATTTACTTTACTGCTTACCCTGTGGCCTGTTTTGGCCGACTAGAGTTCATGTCGTTTTCTCTGATCTTGCAATTTGTAAGTTTCTTTGTATAAGTGCCTAAATTGTACATTGTCAGTGTGGATAAAATATTTTAGTCTGAAGACTAACACACACACACACACACACACACACACACACACACGCACACACGCACGCACGCACGCACGCACGCACGCACGCACGCACGCAGAGAGAGAGAGAGAGAGAGAGAGAGAGAGAGAGAGAGAGATACAACTTATGCACTTAACCTCCCCCATGTTTGTCTGAGAAACTACAGTACTCCTCTGTCTTGCATACATTTTGCAAAGTGTCTGTGAATTAAACAGCACTAATATGGATGAGGACAACATACGGCATACAGAAGTAATGTTCTGTATGACAGAAAGTTAAAGGTTCAAGTGCTTTCAGAGTGCCGGCAGACCGCAGACAGAAGCGAGAGTATAGTAGCCTGACAGAATAGAACAGTGTTAGTGTGCGAGCGAGTGCATGCATGCTAGTGCAGTGCCAGAGACGGTGAGAGGAGAGAGCTTGCATCAGCGCACTAAATAAAATTAAATATTGATACCTCCGCAGTTGCATGTCTCAACAAAGGCTAAATCACATTTTTGGAACACCAACGTCATAAGAAGATTTAACCATTCATTGCAACACATGGATTACAGTTAAACTTGCCATTAGTGGCTCTGCTTAAGATGTTCCCTAAATACATGTATATTAATCAGATTAACCTGAGTCATGCAAACTTGAATGCAGTTTAAGATCAAAGCCAGCATAGAACATTGAATTCCAAATTTCAGAGCATTTGGAGCCATGCACACACAAAATTCATCTTAGTAATCCAAGTCAAGACTGTGTTGAAGGCATGTGGCAGCAATTGAAAAGCACAGCTCCAGTCAGTGTACAAAGGACGTAAACACTGCCAGTGCAGTCAGACAATAGGAGAGCAGCCAATTACAAAGTGCACAGAATGCAAAACATTGTTACATGCAGTATAGTTGAAGCACTTCAACTATACTGAGCCACACCTTGCTAGCTGCTTAATGGCAATGGCCGCTTTTGCTGCTTTGGGAAAGGCAGCGGCCATTGTAGGCTGCTCGCAACCAACTTGTATAAATGCCCCAGGCTGCCGAAGATAGAAAACTAAAAGTTTACATCTGTAGCCTGTAGCCTAGCTGTGCGATGGTCTGCTCTACTGTAGCTATTGATATTTCAGCACTTTGGTTAGAAACTATAGAAAGGCTTCCTCCAGGCTGTAGTCAACATGTACAGCCAACCTCGAGAATGAACAACTCTCTGGTTTTCATTTACAACAAAGACATCAGGGGGTGTTGGCTGAAATGTTAGAGAACACAGAGTCATCATTACACATGGCTAAACATGCTTTGCTTCACAGTAGAATGCTTATACAGCATGTTGGAGGACCTGATGGAAGAAATATATTTTGTTATCAAATACAAATCTACTTACTGTATGTAGAGGCACCTATAAACACACACAGACACACGCACGCATGCACACACGCACACACACGCGCACACTGCACACACACACACACACACACACACACACACACACACATCAAGAAAGTGCTTGAGAAAATGGTAACTCAACAGTCTCACAACATGATTACTTAAATTAAATTAAATTAAATTAAATTAAATTAAATTAAATTAAATTAAATTAAATTAAATTAAATGGGCTTAGTTTTCATTGCCAAGGCAAAGGGCACAATACAACAGTACAACAATACAATCGAAATTATGTACATTTGAAAGTCAGAATCTTCAATAAATCAATTTCTATGTACCAAGAACACTCAATGCGGATAGATTCATTCACACATTGATTATTCTTTAGGGTGGTTGTGTTCCATTTGTAGAGGGAACACACACACACATGCACGTGTGCACGCGCATTTTTTTCTATCTATTATTACATTTTAGAGAATTCCACGGCCACAATTTGAGCTTTGTGGTTCTTCAACTCCGGCCAATCACATTCACAGCATGGCTTTCCGAGAACTGCGGTGAGCACAAAACGAAACGCTCCCTCTATTATTTTTTATATATGTGTGACATTTTCCATCAAAGACCTGATTATTACTGTATGCATTACTGCCACCGTGATGGCTGAGATGTGGCATGTGGATAGATAATTGCTATATGCTATCTGCTAATTCTAATGCATGATGCTCTGACATTTACAGTATATTCTGATATATATATATACGGTCCGCCACTGCCAGGCAGTGACTCACATTTTAAAAGTACAATCAATCGAGGTCTAGTCGCATGCGGTCGTGTGCACGTGTGCGACAAATTCACGGGACCACGCCCGTGAAATATACGCACGTCCAAAATAAGTTACTAGGCGCGTCAGTCGCTTCCTGTCTGAAAAGGCCTTTATCCTGAGTTGACTGAACAGACAAACAAACTCTCACCTTACTGACGATGACCTCCATGCCTGATTCAATATGCTCAGGTCAATAATGGCTACCGCTAACGGCCAACTGCCACCAGTGGTACAAAGAAACAGAAAAATCTACAGTGATTGTCAACCACAGATGCTCCGAGGACAGCTTTTCGTCCGATGCCAGCTTGCTGTGTCGAGGCAAACACCTTACAATTTACAATTTAGGCAGAAGCTCTTAATCCAGAGCGACTTACATAAGCATGAACAAAATAAAAGCATGGTAATACATCATATACATACAAAGAAGTGAATGCGAATCATACATATTAAGCTAAGAACGTAACAGTAGAAAAAGAACTATACAGGCTAATTATACTATGCATATATAAATATATACTATATAGTGCTATGTTTACATTAAATGCTATAGGTCTACATACAGTAGACTGCTATTTGAGTCTATGTACAAATGCTATCTAAGATACATAAGTCAAGCCTCTGCTTACGCCTGTAGGAGGTTGAGGCTAAGGCAAGTGCTACTGCAAGGGCTATGGGCTAAGATGGAGTTTGAAGAGGGTTTTGCACCTATCAGTGCAAAAAAATAAAAAGTCTTCTCGGTTTCAGTCGGGAAAGCACTTACAGACAGTCAGTAACATTCAGGTCAGGGCTGAAAGTACACATTAAGCCAGTCAGGCTAACGTCTTCAGTGCTGACTTTGGGGATGTAGCAGCTGCCTGACAAAACACATCATGTGCACACATACGTGATATGAACGACCCGTCATCACAACACGAACAAGACAAAACAAAACCCATCTGCTAATGTTAACCCATTAAAAATGGGAACCCCTTTTGGTGTTTTTTAGCATTATGCTATACTCTAGCTTTTGATAAATAGCAGAACTACAAACTCATAGCGCAGCACAGAGTGCAGCTATATGAGCTTGTAGATCTGCTATTTTTTTTGAAAGATCGTGAAAATGTGGCGCACATCTTTGAATATATTCTGTCACAGCAAACGTTTTTAAATTAAATATTTGCTTCTGGTTCCTAGAACAACATATTTTCAGGTGGGGGTCGGCAGGCAATTGCATACATTTTTGGGGATCCTTGACATCCTTGACAACATGAGGTTTTTCAGAAAACTGTCACGAATTAGAAGACATTTTTAGAATGGTCCGCAGGTCTAAATTGGTTAAGGTAGGTCAAGATGAACAATGGTTAGTACACCCCCTCCCCA
>OOFJ01104993.1:0-31855 GCA_900323375.1 Benthosema glaciale
AGGCATGATGTATACCTAGCCCCTTTCGGAACTATGAGGTTTTATTATTTTTACATTTGGACTTTCTCTACCTCATAGAAAGTCCAAATGTAAAAATAATAAAACCTCATAGTTCCAAAAGGGGCTAATGTATACCCTTACAGATAGATAGTTCATCCAAAATTAGCAAGACAGTTTAAAAGTGACATTAGCGTCGCAAGTTAACGTTGATTGGATTAACTTGTTTAGTTGGTTGATTTGACGTTAAAACGTTATTTTGTACAGCGACAGTATTTCTTTGTGGCAGTGGTCCAGAAATGTGGCGCATTGCACCTCCAATTTACGCCGATGTAACCCTGTGTCTGGTCAGATTGTCAAACTCATAAAAGCGCACCGTATGTGTGTGATGTCGAGTTTATCACTATAGTCATACACAGGTGAGTGGTGCAAAGGAAAATATATCATAACGGTGTGGTTCACTGCGTTGGGCCATTCACGAGCCGACAGAACGCCATCAGTGCGCCTTAGCATAGTTTGTACCAGTGGAATAACACACACACAGACAGACAGACAGACAGATAGATGTGTATATTTTTATGTCATTACATTTTCGGATTCATTTTAAATGGAGGACCCGTATGTGTGCTTTTTCTGGTTCTATCCTCTAGTAGCAGTTTTTCTATAAATTGTATTGACCTGTACACTTTTGTTTGAAATGTACCCATTCTGCATAGTGCATATGTGAAAAATAAAAATCAATCAAGTCAATCAATCAAAGGGATGTTTTGAAGGTGGTGGGTATCTGGGGAGGGGGAGCCCTTTATAAACGCAGATCCAAAATCTACCATCCAGAGGTGAGTTGACTCTTGTCTTGACTCACTGCAAACTGACAGGCTATACTGACTCCATCAAACCTTCAGTGACACCCGATTCACAGTTTTTAGAATGGGACAGGTGTAGTTGTAGTTCAATGAAAGTACAGGTCGATACAAAATCTGCTACTAGGATAAAACTCTATTTTCAATTCATCAGATCATTTAAAAACATTGTAAATGTATATACAGTTTAAAGAAACTAAAAACAGGGAAAAACATGTACAGTAAGGGGAAAAAAGGGGGGGGGGGACCAATTACCGATTACATGTCCTTGTCCATATAATTGGTTGGTTCATGCAGCGCTGCATCCCTACTATAGTGACAGACTAGTCTGCCCTTGATGTAGTTGTTGACGGATCTTGCTGGCTCAGTCTTATTACATCAGTCACCCGAGGAAGAGTTGCAGTCTTTGTGTGACTGTGACTGAACCTCGTGCTCTCTGTTCAGTAGACACTATTAGATCTTTTCGCTTGTCATCTTGATCCAAAGTCAAGGTAATATGGGCATTTTTATACACATGCCATAGTAGGATGTTAATTGATTAATTGCTCATTGTATCATTGTAGATGCAGATATATTAATTATGTTTCCCCATCAGCTTTTGCTCAGGTTGTCCTTTAATTTGACACCATCTCTGTATCTAGCCTGTTCTATCAATTTGTTGAGGAGTGCAATTATTGACTAATTGATATTCTTTTGTTGTTAATATAAGTGTAAAATGGCTCTATACTAGTGACAGCAATCATTGCTATAGTATACTATTGTATATAGGGTATAGAGTTCAGTTAAAGTTCAGCGACAGAGGTCCTGAGTCCCTGTCTCTCCTCTTGTTAGTAAACAGAAAATACATTTTCAGGATGGGATACCGATTTCATCTGATTATCATGGGGAGAGTCTCCTTTTTATATGATGTGAAAACAATAATACTGTATGTGCTGCTTGTCATCCGGTGATTTGAGTGCTACAACAAGCCTTTTTATACTGATACTGATACTTCTTAATGTCACTTATTCATGGGGATTACCCAGAGCTGATTAATAAACCTAGGCTGTAGACCTCTGTGTTCTGCCACAAACACAAATCTCTCCAGTGGAAATAGTCATTAGCAAATTGAACAGGTATATTCCACTCTCATTCGCATTCAGTTGAGGTCAATTCAAACAGACACACACAGCATAGGAGTACATTTGGCTGATGTATGACAGTTATTTATTTATGTGAGCTTAAAAATGATTGTCCCTATGATGAAGTGGCAAGCTAAAATGAGCACTGATGGATTTGGAAACATCTAAAGTAATTATCCTGTTCATGTAGGACTAATGGCAGTACATTTAATCCTTTGTAATGGAAATTGCAGACAGTTTGCTGATTTAATGGTTTTCCAGTTGAAATAAAATCTTTTATCATTATTACATAATTTATACTTTGATTGGTGCTTGAAGATGAACAACCTGGAACAAGGCCTCTATGTCCTGAAGTTTGGAAAGCTTGTAATGTTGTCAAATCGGCAATGGCAAAAACTCCAGTCCAACCCAGGAGTGTTGATGTCCTCTGACCGATTTGATCTACAAAGTCATGTCCATTTCCTTAATTTCCTTTAATTGTCTTGATGAAATTTTGTAAACAAGTAGAAATGCTTTATAGTGTCGTCCCACTCACAGTTTTCAGTCTTGTATTGAGTTGTACTTGAAATGTACTGTCATTCTCCAAGCTGTTAATAATAAAAATGTCAATCAATCAATCAATCAGAATCCTTTATACAACCAGTAACTACTTAAACGCTGTCAGTTGTGGCTCTGTAATTTGTAGCACGACTAGTCCATACCCGGGGATATGCACAGTGACAAAATACAAAGTATTTGCAGATTTTGGGTTATGCGTGGTCATCGGTAAACACATGGGTATCGGCCCATTCTAGTTGTTTTTTTGATTAATGGCCATCGGTCCGATTAAGCGGTCTAAATGCCTAAACTTAAATCTTTACAAATAAACAAGTCCAAAGTAACAGCTTGAACAGATCTACAAGCCCACCATATTAAATATATGCTGTTAAAGTTAAATCTGACATGCCTAAGTAAGCACTGCAGTGCAGATACCCTGTTACATGTATTTCTCAGAATGGTCAAAATGATTATTATTTTTTATACAGAATGAGATCATATCAAAATCGTCAATAGCGGTTATCGGCCATTAATTAACAGCAATTCATTATATTGGATATCGATATCGCCCAAATTGTCTCATCGGCACATCCCTACTAGTTATGTGCTGTGTCATTGCATTTGCATTTGTATTGCTGAACATCCCTGAACAAAGTAGTACCGGTAGTATAGTTAGTAGCACTTACTAGCAACTATTAGCACTGTACAGGTGAATGGATGATTTATTTCTTCATTTTTGAGGGAGGTGAATGTTGTTTATTTTAACAGTTCAGGTCCACACGTTGTGAAGCTTTTCTTTGCAGCTGTGGGGCAGGTCGTTGCTGGGATCAGTATCTCACACACACACACACACACACACACACTCACACTCACACTCACACAGAGTTTTTGTCTGTGGCCATACTTGAAATAATGTACTGGACAGGCCGTAAATGAAAGTCCTTTATACATTTGCAGGTTAGCGACCTCTGTGTGGCTATGGCTGGGCACCAGTCGTCCCATAGCTTGGGCTGTAACCATGATGACGGCAATATCCAGCGTTGACATAAAAACACTAATAAATAGCTTACATTTTGGGAAGTGGAAAAACGTCTGTCGTTATTTTGTCGTTATGGCTGTGTGTGCATATTAGATCAATTGCTCCAGCCACTGAAGAGAACCAGGCAGAACAAAGAGCTTTTGAGGACAGAGGTTTATGGTACATTGATTGGAGTGAGTGTGACGGACAGCTTGAGTGCTGAGGGTCTATTGGCATTTATCCAATCTGTGAACCCATCAGAAAAAGTACATTTGAGTACATGCCATATTAACTACTTCAATTACTATTAGCCTGACTAGGTAGACCAGCCATTTATGGTACCTTTTCTTTAAAACTTTGAAATCTGTTTTCGTCATGATACCATTACATGGAACTTGTTCCATTGATCCAAGCCAGAACAAAAACAATGGATTGATCCATAAACATGAAAAATCCACACAGCCCACCCATCTGACCCATCTGGTCTCCTTCAAGAATTTTGAGTGATGCATAAAAGGTTGAGAACTGCTGGTGTAGACAACCACATGCCTACTGATAACCATTAGGGCATCAGACCCTTGTTTTCACCTGACCGTGAGGAATTGTCACGGGGACAGCAGAATCTCTGCCAGTTCCCCTCCACGAGTAACACACACACATACCGATTTAGCTGAATGTTTAGCCTAGACCCGGGTCACATCTTTATTCAGGGATGTCTGCTCTTGGCACTTAAAGGAAGGAATGCAGGATGATTGCCAGAGAATTCAGCTTGGATTTAGGAGCAGCGTGCTGTGCATTGCATGTAGACATTGTTTAGGGAAGTGCTTTTGTGATGATTACTATGGTGATTGAATAAATGTTTAATCAACTCAGATGGTGAAACTAAATCAAATTCACAAATGTTACTGGCCCAGGGTATGGAAAAACAAAATGGACAACAACAGCAGTCTTAACTAAGTACATTACAGTAGACAGACCTTCCTGCTCTCCTGGATGGAAGGAAGAAAAACATATTGTGTTAACTTCTTATTGTGTTCGGTTCATAATTCCATTTACGTTTCACATTTAAGTCTCTAGGTGTGTTCACGCCCCTTTGCTACATGTGTGAGAGAGAGGGCTTGTTCAGTGGACAGACACCCAGGGGTGTGTGTGTGCACTGGGCCATAATTGTGACAGTTGTGCTGAGCCAGCTTGTTCTTCACCTCTCATGCCTCACATTTTCCGTTGTTAAAACCCACAACCCTTACACCTGTATTACTTGTGTGCATGACACGTGCACAGACACACACACACACACCAACAGATTTAAATGCACCCTCAGTCATGTTGCATGCATGATACAGTGGGTGAACCTGCTGCGTGGTGCTGTGAGGTGGTGGTGGTTAGGACAGTACAGACTTAGGGCAGAACTAAAGGCTTGTGCAATGACTGCAGTATTTGGAGGTGGAAAGGTGTTAACCATAGTTCACAGTTCACACAAGGGAAGAAAACACCTGCTGGATGAGTACTGCTGCCTGTTCTGATGAGATTAAACTAGTGATGGGAGATTAATCGGCAAACACATCGGTATCGGCCGATTTTAGTTATTTTTAGATGAATCGGTATCGGTTCGATTAATCAATCAGACCGATTAATTAATCGGTCCTATTAATCGGTCTGTCTTTACAGATAAACACACCCAAAGTAACAGTTTGAACAGATTTATAAGCTCACAATTAAATAAAAAGGTATTAAAGTTAAATTTCACTTGCCTAAGCCTGCAGTGCAGACACCCTGATACATGTATTTCTCAGAATGGACAAAATTATTATATATTTTTTCAATACAGAATGAAATCATATCGAATCGGTAATATCGGTTATCGGCCAAAATTATAATAATTATATAATTATATCGGATATCGAGATCGGCCAAAATTTCTCATCGGCACATCCCTAGATTAAACCCATGTCTCAATACAATTTGCAATTTCGCTAATTGTATACAATTTGTGGGACATGTTAGTACTTAAAAGGAGACCCAGTCCTAGTCATTGACATTTACTGTACAATGTCACTTTGAAATTACATAATATTCTTCTTTTTATTTGTTTATGAATTGATATTTCCTAGTGAAATAAAAAATACGTTTTTCACACTGTGTGTGTGTGTTGTGGACATATCTTTTCTTCTTTTTTTGTTTTTGGTGGCTTTCGCCTTTTATTATATATATATTTTTGAGGGGATACATAGTAGGCTGACAGGAAATGGGGAGAGAGATGGGGGGATGACACGCAGTAAAGTCCGTCGGGATCGGGAGTTGAACCCACGACACACTGCGAAACTGGATCACCAGCCATGTGGCCTGGACCACTGAGCCACGGCCCAGGCCCACATATCTTTTCTTTAAAGGAGCATTCAGTGATTTGGGTGATTTGGAAAAAAACCCCGGTCCACCCCGGTAACAAGATATGAGCATGCACACACTCTACAGTGGGGGGACACGCAACAGGCCAACAGCACGCGCACCAAGGCTCGCCACGCTCGATCCTGATTGGAGGAAGGCCTCCTCTATCCTGATTGGATGAAGGCTTTGTCTTCCACCACCAAAACTGAAACTAGGGTTTTTTTGACCCCTGCGGTTCACTGGGGACAGGGAGGAACTAATTATATGTTCACCACACTCTATAGTAGGGAGGATTATCACAAAAAAAATAAGCAATATTTGAATTAAGTGAAATCACTGACTGCTATAGAATATAGGGAAAGCAAACTTCAAATTGATGACTAGATATAGTATATCAGGTAGATACCATAGACGTAGTACTAGTCAAAGATGATTATTTTTCTTTTTGTCTTTTATTCTTGTGAGAATGTCACAGCATGAGTCACAGAACGCTACACAATACGGGCTAGGCCTTTTGGAAATCCAAATTAAGACACTTTCTCCTTGAACTGTTGATTCAGTGACGGTGAGTGCACCCACAATGTATTGCCAGCACTCAGAAATGTTCCCCTATTTACATTTCGCACTAGGAATGTCTGCCTCGGATTTTCCACTGTTTGTGGGAAAGTGTTTCGGAAGTACAACAGAACAGCAGACTTTGGTATTGACGACGATGAGACCTTTGATAATTCCATGTGTCATGTGTTAACATGGTCATTACACTTCAAAGAGGGGACCACATTAAGGATGAATTCCACTTGTCAGGTGTTAACATGGTCATTCCAATTCACAGCAAACGGGGATCATATTAATAATGAATTCCACATCAGCCTCTGCTATATCGCCTTTCATATCACGCCTTTGTACAACCAATTAAAGGCATAACTCTATTATACAGTACAGCACCTTGTCCAACATTTAGCTTGTGTCCCATCATGGAC
Source organism: Benthosema glaciale (assembly GCA_900323375.1). Lineage (NCBI taxonomy): Eukaryota > Metazoa > Chordata > Actinopteri > Myctophiformes > Myctophidae > Benthosema > Benthosema glaciale. The sequence goes on from OOFJ01104993.1 coordinate 6,899, forward strand.
TTGTCCCTGCTGTTCCTCCCACAGATATGGCTGTGTCGGTGCGGGGCCTGTACTTCGTGGTGACCCTGTTTTTGGGGAGTTTCTTTGGCAGCATCTTCATGCTGGGTCCATTTCTGCCCCTCATGCTGCTTGCTCCAGCCTGGTACCGATGGATCACTGACCGCATTGTTGCTACCTGGCTGACACTTCCTGTGGTAGGTACAGCAGCTGTGTGATCAAGCTAGATGCTACATACTAGGTAGCCTACTTTAGTTTGTACACAATTATTTGAATTTCACTTCTGGCTTCCATAGTTTGATCCTATCATAATTTGATGCTTCACGTTATCTCCTGCTAGTATTTTTTTTGTTTGCCTTGCTTGTTTCGTTGGCAGAGTCTTATTTTCATTGGAAGTACAATTTGCTTATTCAAATCCCCTTTGGGCACAGACATGCAAATCTTGTATACAATGTAAATGAATTCATGATATTGATTCTTTTGTCTCCCCTTTATCTCATTTTCTCTCTGAATCTGAAACTGTCTGTTTCCCCACACAATGTTCTCCCCTTCTATGTTCTTGCCCCTCTTTCCCCAGGCTTTGCTGGAGCTTGTGTTTGGCGTTAAAGTGGTTATCACAGGTGATGGCTTCATTCCAGGGGAGCGCAGTGTGATCATCATGAACCATCGTACGCGTCTAGACTGGATGTTCTTGTGGTGCTGTCTGCTCAGGTACAGCTATCTGCGCATGGAGAAGATCTGCCTCAAGGCCGCACTCAAGGCTGTGCCTGGCTTTGGTGGGTGCACAGTATATTCTACAGTAGATGCATGTACATTCAGATGTATGCTGATAAAACACTTTTTTTTGGACTGCAGTCACTGCACATGTGTTTTTTATTGATAATATTCATAATATACACAATATGCATATTTCATAAGAATTTCATAAGTATAGGACCTCTTTCTTCTACTGCAACATATTTTGAAAGTAGTGAATAGAACTTTCCTCATTGTATTTGGAAAACCAGGGATGTTCTTAATTTTAAACATTCCTGTGTCATCTCACCTTTTATGGGCCTATCCCTTCATCCTGTGTTTGTTAAAAGGAAACAGCAGCATAGGCAATGTTTTACATCTATATGACCAACTGTAATATGTGCTTTTCTCTTTTATGGCATAATTCCACTGTAGAGTCAGCATTGCAGCTCAAAATAGAGCACCAGAGTTTAAAATTTAACATTGAACATTTGAACATTGTCATCTATGGCATGCCCAAAGTTGCTCTAAGCCAGGTTGAAATTGGATAAAGTACAAGACAAATGTCTTGTAAAGATGTGGATAACTTGATTTTATCATACAGGTCATCCCAAACTGCAAATGCCTTGATACACTGCAAAATGCCAGCCCACACCACTTGGCATTTTTGTTCACGTCAGACTACATCCACTTTCAGACATGCACTGTATTATGGAGGTTTTCCAGAGTTCAAACGGAGGGACTATTTATGAACACAACATTATGAATCAGTAGGATCGGATATGCAACAGATCTTATGCAGGCAGAATCCTTGACTTAATTAAGTCCAGGTAATATCCGATTTCCGTGATAGTCTGTTGAATTTACATTCAAGTGGACGTGTTGACGCTTCTATTGTCGACGAGTGCATTCTGAAAGTGGCTTATGAAATCACACCATGCTCCTTTACTACAGCCAGATGTCAGACTCGGATCCTGATAAATCAAGCAGTGACGTATACATGTGAAGTCTTGTTTTATTGCATCTATGTTCCAGGCTGGGCGATGCAGGTGGCTTGCTTTGTATTCATTCACCGTCGCTGGGAAGAGGACAAGAGTCACATGGAGAACATGTTGGATTACTTCTGTGACATCAGGGAGCCGCTACAGTTACTGATCTTCCCAGAGGGCACTGACCTCACCGGTAATGACATACCTATGATGTACAACTCCAAAATTTCAATCAACATAAACTTTGAAAATAAAAAATAAAGGTTCTCTATATATCAATAATGAATATATGAAATTGGTCAGATCCAAAAAGTGGTACGCCGGTACGCCCTCTATGTTTGTGTTGCAGGTGAAGTCAGTGATAGTTCACACTTCCGTGAAGTGAGGGGTTCTCCCTACATATCAATAATGAATAATATATGAAATCGGTCAGATCCAAAAAGTGGTACGCCGGTACGCCCTCTATGTTTGTGTTGTAGGTGACGTCATTATGACATGTTTGACTGTCTGTGGATACTGTATGTATGTACGGTATACATGAATAAGGTCGAACTCATCGGTGTTACGTCATCACCAAGACAAACATAGAGGGCGTACCGAACTTTCGGCCTGACCGAAACTTTTACTTGCGCGCTCTGCTTGCGCAAGTAAATATTGTAAAAGAAAATATATACTTTTTGGGCATACCTGCAGTGTTCATACAAAATATTGGTCCAACTTTTACTTACTTACTTTTACCAGCTGTTTGCAAGATTAGCTCATACACACACACAGAACTCAAGGACCAAATCATCACTTGGTACGCGTCACTGACTGTGGTTTATAAACTGCTTCGTTCGTGTTCCTTCTGTGTTGCGTAGCATGACGGTGACGTCCCTGTCAATGTCTTGGTATCTTTACAGTTCATGTGTTCAGCAGGCAGCAGCAGCGTAACAACAACAAGCTGTAGCCTATTTTGTCCCGCTCAGAATAATGAAGTGCGCCTCAACAAATTCACCTTCAAAGTGATGAGGCATAGACAGTCCTTCAAAGAATCTCACTCATCATTTTATACATGAATGTTTGGATTTTCCAATCTGAGCAAGAAGGATACAATATTTAAAGCTCTCTTGAGATCACAAATAAGCCAATCTCTAGTCGATGTCTCTGTGTGGCCTTGCAACAATGTCTTAATTCCACATAAACTAGTATTATGACACCAAACGTGGCCAAGCAGAGCTCAAATGATGTTATGGTGCGTGCGTGTGTGTGTGTGCGTGCTGTGCGTTTATGATTGCAATCATCTTAAACCTCAGGGCTTAGACTGGCCAGGCAGGCGAACATAATACCGGTTATCTTATAACTTCTTATAAGGTAGTTGCACTTTTCGCTCCTTCCTGGCACTAATGTCTCTCCTGGCATCCACCCATTCGTTCTCATACACATGCATGCCCATGCCTCCATCTGTAGGTTTTAGACCAGGGTGCACTTGAGCCCCTCTAAGGATTTCCATGACCCCTTACAAATTGGTATAAAGGGTGGGGGTTGTGTGAGGGTTACGGGTCAGAGCTTTGTCCACATTGATGATAAATTGATGGAGGACTGAACAAAATGCTTGTTGCATAATATGACTTGAATTATTATATAGTGTTCTTACAACACCAGGCCCTGAAGAATATTTTGGTGCATCCGTTTTGTGTTTATATCCTGCAGATACGGTATTTCAGATGAAGAGCAAATCACATGCTAGGTGTATTTCATAAGTATAAAACCTTTCTACTGTAAGGTAGGGGTGTGAGATAATATTGATACAAGTATCGTGTGAGATTATGTTTTGTGCTACTGTATCGAACTCATGGTTTTTGTATTCGTTTTAAATAGGGAAATATTAATTACTTTGCCCAGATTGTTAAATTTGATGTGTAGCTGCCATTTTCTTGTTTATATTTCTTGCAGAAAATACCAGAGCAAAGAGCGATGAGTTTGCTGCCAAGAATGGCCTCCCTCAATTTGAGTATGTGCTGCATCCTCGCACCACTGGATTCACATTCATTGTGAACAAACTACGGAAAGGTTAGAAACTTTGTTTTACACATTGATAATTGTTTTTCTGATGTGGTTTGACCTTATTTAACGAGTGTTTCCTTAGTTTTAAACTAATCGTGTAGTCTGTAAAAAAAACATTGTTCAAACATCACTAAATGTATTGTTGTGCATGTCCCAATATGACTATAATAAGTGTGATTATTAATTTCTAATATGTTTTATTGTTTTGATGTCAAAGAAAACGGGACAGAAAACCTTACGCGCTTACACCATGATTTATTTTGTATCAGCAATGCTTGTAGTTCACCGAGATGGAAAATGACACGCTATGATGATGATCTTCGTTGTTTCAGTGATAGCTTTATTTGCGGGGGATCATACCTGTTATTCCTCACAGTCCCAGACCACTGCTTCATCCTGCTGCCAGCCATTACAACACCCAGTGGCTTCTCATGTTTCCCTATGAGCTAATTCTGGCAGCCCTCCAGAGGTCTTTAATTCCACCTCTGGCCCTGCTTCCCCTGATTCCCCCACCCATTTGAGTGCTGAGCATGGCACTAACTCTCCCAGCAGGTGCTGTGAATCAGAGTGATGTCAGCGGACTTAGCTAGTTCTCTGTTCCCTGGCCCTTGGCGTTGCTGACTGACAGACAGTGCAGGTGGTCTTTGTCTCCATATGCCCTGCCCTTCTCTGCTCTATTTATAGCAGAGCAGAGTTGAGCTTTATAGAAGTGGTAGCTGGCAGGTGTCATCCTACCAGCTTGATCTCACACTCGGCTTCTATTATGCACAGCAATGCCGGGATGCCAGACGTTTATGTAAGGCAGGCCTGCGATGATGATGATGTGAGGCTCAGGGTGGTTTAGAAGGAATGGATGATTCATGCAACACTAAGTCCCTGGTTCAATCAGATGCATGTGTAATGGAGCTAAGAGCTGGGATTTTTAATAGTGTATGACACATTTCCAATGACCAGTTATGGAAAAGGGATAATGTTACTCTATGACTACCTGTAATCTTATACTGTGTCTGTCATCGTATTGCAGATTATACTCTAAATACAAAACTGATGTGTCCAAGTTTTTGCATCAGTAGATGTTTCATTTACTAAATCAGTTTTGTTCTATTTTTTATTCTTTTGCAACCGTTTGTTGATTGATTTGTCTGTCACTGTTTGCTTGATTTTGTCAGCCTACTTCACTATTTAATCTAGTCTAGTCGTGAATTCATCGTTGCTAATGCAATCTCTACTTCAATTCATTTCCCAGGAGACAACTTGGATGCCGTCCATGACATCACAGTAGCGTACCCCCAAAACATTCCCCAGACAGAACGTCACCTCATCTTGGGGCATTTTCCCCGTGAGATCCACTTCCATGTTCGCCGCTATCCCGCCGCCTCCCTGCCTGCCTCCCCATTTGATATGCAGGAATGGTGCCAGGAGCGCTGGGCCGAGAAGGAAGTCCGACTCCGGGACTTCTACTCTGGGCAGCCCAGGGCCTTCGATAGGGAGGGTGCAGCCCGCGTGCCACCGTGCAAAACAGAGCTGCGTGTGGCTCTGATCAAAGCTGCCTCGCTGCTCTACTGGAGCAGCTTCATTGCGCTGTGCTTTGTCGGCCTGTGGATGTGGTCCACAGTCAGACTCTATTTCCTGGTGATGGTCATTGTGTACTTTGGCCAACTGAAGCTTTTTGGAGGGCTGGAGATTATGGAGATGGCCTGCCACCAATATTGGAAATCTGTGCATGCCAGTGTGGACAAGAACAATAAAGTGGATGCGAAGGTGCAATGAAGAAAGGAAGAACAAGGGGACAACCTGGAAGTGTCCATGTGCACCCAGCAGGGATGCTGAGGACAGAGTTTTCTTGGCTGGGCTAAGCCCAGAGGACTGGAGGTTCCTCTTTTGGGGCCATATCATCCTCTGCCTTTAGGGAAGAAAGAGTGCATTATGCATCGGTGAGGTCAGCTTGCCGTACTGTGGTAGGGGGCTAAGAAGCTATGTTCAATTATCAGCATAAAAGCTGTGCAGAGTTGAAGTGATTCATCAGTGCTTACGTTGTGTTAGGTCCCTCTATTGTGCACAGTCACTGTATATCCCTTGCTGTCAGTAGTCAAGTAATGCTGTTTATCTATTCATGCGTGTCCACGAATGTCTCACAAAAACTACACTTCGTTTTTAGCTACAGTTTTTAGTTGTGGTACAAATTAGCTTGCTTATGTTTTTTTTAATTGATTTTGTTTGTTATTTCCTTTTAACTTTTTTGTATCATTTGTTTGAAGGGAGGGAACATGCAGCCATAGTGCAGAGCACATACCATAATATGATAACTTGAATATTTGTATTCAATATTCTACTTGTGTATTTACTTAGCCAACCTTGGCTAGTCTAGCCAAATTAATCACTGTTGCCATTAGCAATTTTAGCCAAGTAAATGTCATCTAAGAGTTCCTAGTCCAAAAGAATAATCAAGAAGACATTCATTTTTAACATCCTTTGGCAGTATAATTTGTTTTGTCCTTTTTTACATTAGTTATATGGTGTTTTCATGTTATTTAGCTCTGCAACAGAAAAGCTGTTTTCATGCATGCTTGCTCAAGTAGCTTTTGCACATAAGAGCCAAAGCTGAGAAAATCAGGTGTGGAATAAAAACAAGTATTTTAACCAAACAGAATGTAATATGAGCAGGACAGGGCAGATGGGCATAGCTAATCAGGCCAGATGAGGACAAGCCTGATGATCAAAGATATGACTGAGATCTAATGTCTAGGTATCCATAGAAGCGGCTGAGCTTTTCTGCCCTTTCCAGGAACCAAGAGATGCCTTGTAGAGGCAGAAGGTGGGTGGTACTGGGGTGGAAGAATGTCCTGTTGGGACAACATAGCCCTCTGTGTACAGGGTGGCACTGAGGACCAGACTTGGAGTGGAAAACTGGCCCTGAACTCAACCTAATCCAAAAAGCCCCGTAATGCCCACCTCTCTGTGTCCATCTCTGTCTAGGGAACTGGCATCGATGCGCCTGCTAAACTCAATTAGCAAATGACAGCTGAGAAAGCTACTCCAATTGTGCCAAAAAAGTGGGTAGAAATTGAAGCATTGGATTGGAGCAGCGCTTGATACTCTTTCAGACACCGTCCTTTCTTTGCCATTGCTCTAGTCTAGTGCCACCTCAAACCAGGCTATATTCAGTGAATTATGAAACGTATGACTCCTGGACAATCTGCAAATGTTTTTATGACACAGTGCAATGTCTAATTTAACTGACCCACCTCAATTGCTGCAGGTCAGGTAGGCCTAATATTGTTTTGTAGATGTAAAGAGTCTTAAAACGTATCTTCCCAGGCAGCCACATAATTTAAAGCTGACTGAGGTCTCTTTGTGTGAACCTGAAGGCCCTAAGGTTAAAGTGTAACAGGACTGGTTTAAGTCACTGTGGTGAGCTGTTAACAAATCTCTCATCAGTATGTCAATAGTTTACCAAATATACCACTGTTCTCTCTTTCCTTAATAGAACCTTGAGCTCTTTATGGGTACATGCATATACATGCTCTTTTTGCCACTTTTGTTGCCAATCAGTTGCTGATGCTGGACTAATTTGCAATCACTGTCCTCAGGTAAATACACCGCTCATTGTTATCAGTCTTTTAAAGGAGTAATATATTGAAATAAATATGCCACCATGACTCATTAAATTGCCCCTGGGTTCATTATTTGCATTATTTGAAATGTTTGTCGACTGCCATTCACTTGAATTGTAACACTTTGTCAAACAGTCCAGTGAGTGAGGGAGAAATTATTGCAGGTTTTACTTGGCTCTTAACTATTTCCCGGACAGCCCCTTAAGATAGAGTGGGTATATAGTAACACCAGTGAATGAGTCAACACGACCCTGAATACTCATGTTGCACAACATCAAGCCATTGTGTGCTCGCTCTCCATTTGGCTCGCACACATGCACACCCTTTCCAGTACACAGCAGACAGAGGTCGGGAGATTTGAAGGTGAAGTCGGGTTGCCGTAGCAACAAATGTTGACTCTCCCGTTGCCTAGCAACGGGATGTGGAGTGATGTCAATGGAAAGCATGCTATTTTCTATCTCCTGACAGAATTATGTCATTCTTTTGTGTGTATGTGAGTGAGACATTCATTTTTCTATGCTATTTTTTTTAACATCACAAATGAATCCAGACTGGATAGAGAGAGGGGATGTGATGCAGAAAAGTAGAAGGGCAAGCTTGGATAAACTTGAGGTTGATAGCAGCACTTTAAAAATAGCTTCCCAGGGACTATGAATCATCGGCCAATTATGTTGCCAGTCTTTTTTTTAAGCATCCCCCATATCTGACTAGAACTTGAAATTCACCATGACAAATTTTGAGTGGGTGGAATGTTTATTCCATAATTCTGTACAACACGCATCATGGATACATCACTAACATGGCACTCTTTTTCAACCTGTGACATACGTTTTGTGATCCAGTGAATGCATGGGATCCCTCAGGGAGTCATTGGGACCAGAAGTTGAGCCTCTTCCAGGCAGCCTCTGCACTGATGGGAGCAATGCAGGACCTTTGTAAGGCTAATGAAAAGATGGCTATAATGGTGTGTGCAATGTGCATGCCCACAGTTCCCTAGATCTAGATCTGTGCCATGTATGATTTTGTTTATCCTGTTGGGTGCAGGGCAGTGTAATTAACCTTAACTTTTCAATGAGAACAGCTGTAAGCCAGTCCTAAGGAAACGGGACAAGTTTAAAAGAAAAAAAACAGAGTGGTTATTCTGGGTGGTGGTGGGGGGCCATGCATACTATGTCTTGTAATAGTATGCCAATTGCTAATAGAATATAAATTATTTGCAAGAACATTCATGCCCAACAAAAAAGCCATGAATGAAGAAATTGAGACAAAGTAGGTTGTTTGCTACACTGTGGTGTGGTGCATGTTCAAGAATGAGTAGTAGATTGCCAGACATACAGTACCAACAAAGAAATCCTTCCAGCATCAGAGCTATAAATACCCATATGACTGGCACAGAAATATTAGTTGGTGGATTCAAATTCTCAGTGAGTCTAATACGCCACTATCCTGTGGTGAAATCCATGTCGGAGGATACTATTTTTTCAGCACTATTTTCTAGAAAGAACGCAATGAATATAAATAGTATTTCAATAATCTGTCTTTGTCCCTCATTGAGAGGAAAAGCAAGTATTGCAACTGTGACAGAAGAGAAAGATAGCTTTTGTAACATTTGCCATCTTATTGTAGCTGTGACTGAAGAGATGGCTTTTGTAACTGCCATCTTACTCGAGTTCATTCAGTCTTTGCTGTAAATGATCCATTGTGATATGGCAAATGTTACAAAATATTCCTCTTCTTTCACAGTTGCAATACATGCTTTTCCTCCCAATGATGAACAAAAGACTCATTCATGATGACTATTATTGAAATACTATATATATTCCTTTGCGGTAATTCTGTCTACTGCTGAAAATAGGTCCTCCAACATGGATTTCCAGACTGCAGTGAAGCAGAAAAGAAATACCATCTCAAGAGGGTAACCATCAGACAGGCAAAGGACTAGGTATAATGCCCCCCTCACCTCCCAATCCTTCCAACATTCTTGGGAAATCCTAATTATAGACCTGATACTGGCACCTAGTGGCAATATGTACACATTACACCTTCAGAACCCTTTATCTTTCCATACAACGAAATAGCCTGCCAGTCATGTGTCTCAATTCTTAAATATAATTTACAGTTTCTGGAAGACTGATTGACGCTGCCCTTTTTCTGGTCGTCAGTGGTCGAATCAAAGTAAGAATGATACATTCATTGATCAGTCATTAGCGGCAGACTCCTCACAAATGACAGGGAAGTGTTTGTCTTTAATTACAAGATAAATAATAAATCCCAATCAGCAGATATTTAGTTTTACAGCAGTGCATCATTTGGTAAGATTGTTTTAATTTATGTTTAGCGTTCTAAGAGAAATGAATGGTAAATACCTATTTTATTGGAGATCCCTGCTACATTGAATGAATGAATATGAATAGTTTATAGTTTAGATTATGATCGTGTGAAACCTCAACCCAAACAAAGCAATGCAATCAATTTGTGAACGAGTAAACAAACCTTACAAATCCTGTTTGTAATCCTGAATGTAGACCGAACTACAGACCACAATGAATGGTAAACCTTTATTCTGAAATGGTCACAAAGTAAATTTAGCTAAAGCCAATAAAGGAGAAAAAGAAACCACCCTTTCACTTTTTAATACTCTGCAAGAAACATGTCATATATAAGATACCGGTAACTAAAGTCAATAAAATATTCCTACATAAGAGTAATACAATGATAACAATTATCCTATCAATAAAATTAAAATAAATGAAAATATAGTCACATCCATCTATTGCACGCTGACTTGGGCATTGGGATGTTATCAAGATCCTGCAGAAACCTTCCATTTCTAGTGTTACTTTGTTTCAGTGTAACACATTTTCCTGCATATGTAAAATATGTCATCATTAAACACAAAATCCAAAACAAACTTAAAAATACCATTGTTGTAGAATTTAATGTCATAATGACAGTCCACCAAATGTATTTCTATTCCTGAAATGTTGACATTTTTGGATATTTTGAATTTGGTTTATTTAATTGCAGGAAACTAATAAGATGGAGAGTGGAGACTATGATTTATTAATCATAGGAGAGACAGACCGTCTTTAAGAATAATACCATTACAGTTGATTGGCTTGAGGTTTTGAGGAACGGTCAAGTTCAGGGCCAAAAGCCAATGTGCCATAAGCCAGCAGGCAGCTAGAGAATGAGCACATCTCCACATCAGGCTGAGACATATCCCCCAAAGACACACGATCCTGACAAGACAGTGAAGATGTCACTCTGTACACTCACTGTCACTACACACACAGTCAGGCATAGCATCCATACAGAAGGATGGGGAAACCATACAACAGAACTCAAACGTGGCATGTGGGAGAATAATACCTCCAAAGCCTGTGTTTAAACAGAAAATATGTTATATTAAAGCTATTCTGTGAACATTAAAAGTAATTTCAATCAAATGCAGATGAGAACTGAAAAAGAAAAACACAGATTACCAAATACAACTTGAATTTAACAATCTGGCATCATGTGAAAGTGAAATCTTAAATAAACTTACATTCCTTACACGATCACACAAGAAAAAACTAAAGTTGGAGGCTGGAGCATTAATAGAATTCAATGTTTGTTCGCCAAAGGCAAATACTCACTAAAACAAAACACAAAAACACAAGCCCACCAAAAGCCATATGTACATCAACATCTGGGTATTTTTTTGTGAGCTGTGCTGTGTAGTGGAGCTGCTTTGCCCATGTCTGCAATCTTGATGAAAACACCTTTTCCCATACTAATGCCTCCTTTGTCTATCTAACAATGATGATATGATTTTTAATGTAATTGACAATGTCTGCTTACTAACATGCAAGCATCGAAGTGCATATGAAGAATGGGGTGCATGCCTTGTGCAGCAGTGTTGAAGATTCTGTGTGAGCGTGCAGGCCATTGAACAAGTGAAATTTGACTCCTTATCTATGTCCTCAGCTTTTCAGGGGGTTCCCTGTGAGGAATAAATCAGAATGTATACAGGGGCAAAGCCTACTACACAGTAAGAATAGTTCCAACCAATCGATCCTCCAACTGGCAGAGCCGAGACGTCAATGACCACCAGCTCTGCAGATGGTGGTGTGCAGTGTAGACGCGAGGGGATAAGGAAGAGGGAAAGAGGGCATGGAGTGAGCATACTAAGGGCGGTCTCAGGAGTTGTCTGAGGGCACGTGTTCTTCGAAGCCCTCACTCTCCCTGACCAATGCCCTCTCCAGGATGACACGTCCCTCCTTGTACCGCTGGCTGTCCTCGGTAGCAAATTCATAGATCCAGCCGAGTTTGCTGTTACAGTTCTTGCAGCTCACATCTCTCACCATGTGCCTGCCAGTAAGCATCACTCTATCCTGCACCTCACTGTACTGAAGATTCACCACCTAAGTAGTAAAAAATAAAAATAATAATAATAAGAAGAAGAAGAAAGTGGACGTTGAATGATTGATCCTAACTTCATTCCCAGTTGTATCTCAGTTTCATAATAATATAATGCCTGGACAAGAACTACTGCCAAAGTGTCTAACCAAATTACAGTTAGTACAAGCCAAGGTTACATGGTAAGCATACCAGAACTTCCTGTACTTCTGGTTACACTTTCAGCAGAAGACAATAATATTGTCTTGTATGTATTGTGTAGTATCAATCACTCCACTTGAACACCGGGTGAAGGCCAAATTGGGCGGATTTGCCGGTGGCTTATTTAGCAAATCTAAGCAAGCCAACATTTCTTTGATGTATATACTATAATTCCCTATAGGTTTGTCAAGGAATGTGAATCACATTGAGTGACAGAATCATTCTGGTGTCTACTTATTAAGCCCTGGATCAAGTATGTATGTGTGTAACGTTATAATAAATAATGAAAATATTATTGTAATTACCTACAATTATGCTATAATTATAATGCTATATGTATCTAATATTTTTATTGGGAATATATGGCCATATTATTTGGCTCATTTGTATTTTTTTGGAGGTGGGTTCACTGGGTTGGCTTATTATTTCTCTCACGATGAGAGCAGGCAATACTGTTGACATGCAAGCAAAGATTGCTTGCTACCCTTAGAAGGTGACGGTAAATAATGCTGCTATGAGAGTAAAATGCTATTGCAATAGCTTCTGTTGATGAATGCCATACCTTATTGAAAAGAAAGGCTCTTCCTGTGGCTCCAGTGAAGCGTGTGGAGATGAGCTCCGACCGGTTTGTAAGAATAGTATCACAGTTGGCACAGGAGAAAAGGCGTGTTCCACCAATATGGTCCAGGAAGATGCGCCCCATTGTTCAATGTTTTTTTTGGCACTTTTACTGATGCAGGGAAAAGAAGGATAAATCACAGATTAACTTAATAACATTTCGGGAAATTGATATACATTCCATGAATGGTATAGTAACAACCAATCCAATGTTCAACCAAATCTATCCATTCATCAAGTTACTTTCATACGTGCCAATCCTCCTGCATTTTACAGGACTTCTTATATTTGACCATTTCTCCTGCATGACTCCTGTGTGCCAGCATTTATCCTGCTTTTGGGGGATTTCACCATAGACAGTTATATATACACCTGTAAGTTCATTTCACCCTTGTTTACTCTCGCTTTAGTGCTGCACTTGCTCTGGTCCATAGCTCCACTGGTCCTGCCTAGCAGAATCATAGAAGCAGTGGAACTATGGACCAGAGCTAGTGCTGCACAATAATTTTTTGTATCTTTTATTGCTTCAGTCGTCAAACTTCTGTAGTGGCCTACTGTACTTTTAGCTTTTAAATGGATCCTAACCTATATTGGTAAAGCCTGAAACAAAGTATCAAACTCACCAAATCCACTTTGTTACAAGTTTTCTGGGGGGATCGAGGACCAGTGTTTTAGGTCAGTGTCACCCCTCCCCCTTATCTGACGGTTTGAAGTTGGCAGGTAAGAGTTACTTTCTCTTGTCATGATCTTTAGACAAAAATGGCAGCTCTGAGGTTTTTAACTGTGCTCAAGAATGTCAACAACAAGTCAAATGACAACGAATCTACTGCTCCCTAACCGATAGTTTACTGACCACCGTTTCTGAGTTGTCCTTGGAATTTAGATATGTTTGCCGAGTTCTGATGATGTTTATACAATTCGGCCAACGGGTCCAGTTAGCTTTTCAGCTAACAAGGCTAATAATGTTATAAAGACAGTGGGTAGGGGACAATAACACATCGAACTTACTGCGCACGTCCGTGAAACGGGTTCCTATAGCTTTTAGAATTCGTTTTTTTGGCAATGAATCTTCTCGGCTGTGACGATGTCAGCGATATTTTCACTAGATCATCTGCTGTTTGTGCGGATCGTCGTCGTCGTGGCTTTGTTGTTCTTGTTCAGCTGTTCCTTCTCTCTGTGCTGCTCACAGTCACAGTCAGCCAGTATCAACATCCGGTCATGAAGTATGACGTAGCTGCTGTATGCATGTGCGCCTCAGAGAGATGTGCGCCCATCGTTTATGTTATAACTGTATGGTGGACCGGTGTCACTGTCCGTCCCGACTGTTATTACTGCTTACATTTCGGCCTAATAAAGTATTCAATCAATCAAACTCTGTTACTCTGCGTAGCAGCCCCTCCAGTCCACGCTAGGGAATGCACTAGAGTAGGGTAGAAGTTTCTTTTTTAAAGGTTAAAGTTGTATTAGCTCAAGCTGTATGTTCTGATAGTATTTAGACAGTGGTATCCCCGCCTCTCCAGTTCTTTGATAAACAGACAAATACATTTCAGGTGGGTTGCTAATTTAAGCCAATCAGGAAATAGTGCACAAACTGCACATTTATTAGCTTGAATTTGATCATGTCAGAGCCTTCTATTCTAAGGCTCTGGATAATGTTCCAGTTCCAAGTTTGTCTGCTGATTTCTTTGTGTAATTTCTCCCAATCATGGGCCTACTTGTTTAATTGGTACCATGTGTGTGTGAGTTCTCGCCCATATACAATTGCTATCCTAAAATGTATGTTATGGCCCGGACAATATTATACTATGTGAAGGCCCCACCATACTGGCCCAGGCCGCACCCCGGCCCCGACATAATTCCCTCACATACTCTGTACCCCCCACTCCCCCACCTCCATACATACCCCAAAATCCACTTCCTCCCAATTCTCCCATAACTTTCACTGTCACCCCTTTACCCACAACTCTCCTGCCTCCATAACCCCCCACTCCCGGAAAGCATTGCTTCTCTCTCTTCTGATTCCAAGGGTCAGATCAGGGTATCTATAAAACCAATCTCAGTCCAAGTTCATAAAACAATCTAATCATCTCATCTCATCTCATCTCATCATTGCCATTGCAAAAATCCCTGGTCATTCAGTGCACACGTCATCATAACACAGCCAATGAGCAAGCTTGTACGGCAATGTGCTGTGACATTAAAACAGACTGACACATCACCTAGAATTTAATGTTTTTTTTTGTAAAACTCGTAAAAAGTCTTTATCGCTGGATGTTATCGTTATCGTTAAATTCACCATCACAGGTTAATTTTGTAAGGTGTGTTTTATTATTGTGGGTCTATTTGGAGTAGGCCTATTCTACCATGCCCTATGGAAATATATAACCTCATTTTTACAACCTGTAGGAAATGGATGGTGAAATGGATGGATGGTGAAATAAATGTTAAACAAAATCCAAACTTTCCCCATCACTTCCACGTGCTCTCTTTCATGTGCTCTCTCTCGATTATTATATCTGTTTGAGTTTTTACACCTAAATGAGCTTTTCATAGCAGTAGTGCTCTAATCAGCTATGAACCGCAAAATGTATGTACATCTGTGGAAAATCACTTTGGTTACTATCGCTGTGTCCACAAAGTCAGTCTCCTGTGCCTTGTCACATCCTAAATCACATATTTTCTTTGACAGTCTTGTTTGTGACCACAAATATTAGGCTACTATACAAGATTACATTAATAATATATGTTAGTTAGGTTTAAAATATAGTTAACAATGTCTAGCTTTTAGCATGACCAATGCATACACCTACAAGGGAATTCATTGCTACAGTAGTCAACAAGAGAGCAAAATAGCAAAATATTTATTTGAAAACAAAGTGATATAAATTGTATGGAGCATAATTGTGAATAGTGTCTTCTGTCTTCTTCTTCTTTAATCCATCAAATATTGTTTATTTTTTTCCATGTATAAAGACATGTATATAAAGTTGACATAAATTGACATTTAAGTATGTCATTTTGACATACAATAGGGCCATAAATATGACTCCACCTCTCTTACACCTTCCATAGTGTTGTTGCATCTGTTGCAAGACTGCAGGGATAGGTGACGGTGACACAGCTACAGTACAGAAGACAAACCAATTAAGCAGACAGAGGGACAGTTAGGGCGAGGTACAGCTCTCGTGATTTGGTTGATTGATAGGCTGATAACGTGATAAAAAAGGTAGGACAGAGAATAAAACTCTATGTCAAGCAGTCATTCTGTCTCTCATGCTGTGGAAGAGTAGGGAGGTACAATCCTTTAGTGAGTACAATAGGTGCTCAGATAACACCCCTCCATCATGACTACCGTGGGGCTCATGATTCTTGTTTCTCTTGTGGCAAACTTTCTGGGATCCTGTGCACATCTTTCAGGTAAAGTACACAGTAAAATCCTTGGTAGGCTATTAATATAACCCGGAGACTGCAGAGAGAGAGTTTTTTTTTTTTTTTTAAGACTTTTGATTGATTTTACTTCGTTAGTCCAATATTCTTTTATTCAACTGAATTGTTGACCAGCCTGAAATGTGCTTGTTGAAATACAATTTCACCATCCAACTAACACTATTGCCACTCTATACAAAGTAATTTTTTGCTGTCACAAAGGGAAGTCCAATGCGCTTCAGCCAAGTTGTGAGTAGTAACAGTAAAGGACAATATAATATGAAAGAACTGTTACCTGTGCATTTTATTTCAGGGTTTACTGACATTTCGACCACTAGTGACCACTTGTTTGCTGTATTTGAGCCCTCACTGGAATGATGTAGCACAGGGTTAATTTGTTGCCAACTTGAACAGAATGAGGAATTTTTACACTTACACAGTTAGTTAAATATAAATAAAACTCCTCTGTTCAGAAGGGACTTTGGCTACAAATACAGGCAAAGTGTAAATCACACCTCAGTCTATTATCAAACAGGAGCGGGGTCGTCAGAATGTCAAGGTTGAGTTCATTGAACTCAGATTAATGCTAAAATGTCAAGGAAAGAGTAAATCTAAAGTAAGACAATAATTGGTCAACCTGTCAATTTAGTACCTGTTTTTATCGTAACCTGTTCATAATAATTGTGGGTGTACAATATGTCTTTGTATAAAGTTGTCCCATATGGCAGCAAACTGTTTAATTTGTTTAATTTGTCTCATTTAGATGCAGTCCAAAATGATATACCTTCAAATCAGCTACGAACAGAAGAATCAGAGAATGTGAGTGGTATAGTGGTATACTTATGCTGTATGGTTAGTTTTCGTATACGGTATGTTATTATGATGAAGTGGGTGTTCATACAATCTATTTAATTGATCATCTGTGCATTCACTGCATTAATCTATTTCTGTTACAGAGGGGAAGTTACATGCCATTCCTTTGTGCTCAACCTGCCCTCTCATCTAAATCACCCTCTGGTAGGCCTTTATACCACATTATAGTATTAATGAAGCCTTAATACACAAGACAATAGCTGATCTACAAGCTCACAACGTGTCAAAATGCAATGTGTTATGCGCTTGTACAGTATATTTATAAATTTAGAATGTTTTTCTTTCTTTCTTCTGTTTTTTAACCCACGATTTTGTAGCCCCATTTGTTTTACCCCTGTGTCAATTATAATGTGATCCTGGGCTCTACACACCCTCCGCCAACCTAGTCCCCATATATCGGGGACATGGGGAGAGCAACGGACTAGAACTCATGCTTCCTTCATACATGAGTGTCCAAGTTGCTCCTTTACACCTGACAAGTTTCCCCGGTTGGACGTAGCGCATGGAAGGAACACGTTATTCCAACCAGTTCCTTTCCCCTCCATCAGGCGCCCCGGCTGGCCAGGGGGAGGCAGTTTAGAGACCAGGATTACTGCATGTTTTTTGTGAGGGTACCTACCCTAGGGGACACAGGGAGAACATGCAAACTCCACACAGAAAGGCCCTTTTGCCAACCCCGCCTCGGGTATGGGCACTGATGACGCGGAGGAGGAGACACGCCGCCAGGACCTTCTGTGCCACCGTGCCCCCCGAATGTTTTTATTTCTTTTGTTTTTCTTTCCTTTTATGTGGAAATGTGTGAAACTTTGCCAGATTAAGGAAGCCAGGTTGAAAGTGATTAAAAAGAGGCATTTATTATAATTATACTTTAATGTAACTTAGGTTAACAAAGGGTGTTCAATGGTTGTGTGATGCATACTTCATTTAATTATTGTTTCTTCTCCATCAGTTGATACCCTCAGACCTGCTGATATCTCAGTGATCTCTGCCATCGGCCTACCGCTCTCTTATAGGTACACTAACACTTTGAAGAAGTGCCCCGTCTGCCAATATACCATATTTCCATCACCACTCTGAAGTTACTGTTCAGTGAACTGTCTCACAGCTAATAACACAACATTGTGTGTCTTCACCCATAGGACTGAGGCATTCAGCATTGTCAGTAGATTAGCAGGTGAGTCTGAATGTCTGTTTCGGTTTTCTGTTTTCCGTATCGGTCGAAATCTTTCCTATCATAGTACAGTACATATTTAATCATACACACCACTTTACTACTAAAGGGTATCATACTGGACTTAATACTTTTCACGATGATGATGTTGGTTTTAAACCTTATGTGATTCCTTTGTCCTGGATTTTGTTTTTATAAAACCCATCAGTTTTAAATGTGTGTCTTTTAATGATATGCAGAGGGTTTTTTTTTGTATTTGGTTTTCATTTAGACTAGAGTTTTCCTTGAAATTAAACTTTATATTTTTCGTTTGTATGCATGCTCTAATAGCAGTTGCTTCATAGTTATTTGATACAGGCCCATTTAGTTAAACGATTCTTGCTTTCAGTTTCATTTAAAGTAGCTACAGTAACTTGTTCTGTTACTCATCAACTTCAATTGAAGTGGGCAACAATACCTTTTTTCAGGTGGTTTGGGGGATTTACTGATTATCTAGTTGAAAGATAGTGGTCTCCAGAGACCGTCTTTCATCTAATCAACATTATAATATAGGGCTGTTGTAAAGAGAAATGGCTTTTGTCTCAACTGAAGTTCAATCCAAGTTCAGTTGTTGTAAAGAGGAATGACTTTTGTCTAAACTGAAGTTCAATCCAAGTTCAGAGTCTGAGATGAGCTCAGTTATGAGCGGAGTTTGCTTAAAGGTCACTGGAATTGGCGATATTGGGACATTTTTATTTGTGCTTAAGAACATATTAATTGAAATGTTCCAAAGATGCATTTGTGGTGTCATATGCATCAGTCAGTCAGTTATCACAGTGCTCTCGTATCACCAGATAGAAAGACAAGTAGGCTTTTCTATATAACTGCAGAGATTCTGTAAGTATAGAGAGAATACAGAATAGAGAGTGGATATTTGACCTATAACCCTAACCCTAGATCCACATCTATCAATACGCTACTAATTCTGGCCATGCAGATACAGTAATGAATGTAGCCTAAAAGATTGTGCATGCTCACTAGTGGGTATATTTGTATTACTTATGTCAGTATCACTATGCGTTCAGAGAATCAGATAGATACATTCATCAGGTTAGATATGTGCACAGGTATACTATAATTAAACAGATCCAGACTGTCTGTTCAAACATCAGTTTCCTACTTTCCTAAGACAATGTGTTTCAAAAGTAAGTGATAAAGGTGGTCTGAAAAGTACTCTTACTAAAGTGAACTTTTATCTTTGACGATAAGAGAGGGGGTCATAAACATAGGGCTTTGACCTCTATAGCTTATTCTGTAATGGGCAGTTTATTGTAATATGCTATACTTTATTATCCCCTCGGGGAAACGCATCCTAAGGAGCAGGGAAGGCACTTGTAAGTGCTATACACCAGCTGTAATGCCAGTATGTTGGTCAAGGGCAATGGCAGGAGTATGTAACAACGTATTATTTTTGGTGCAGGAGGAAACCACATGTACCTGCAACAAACATTGAGAGAACATGCAAACTCCACAAAGAAAGGCCCCAAACCTTATTGCTGGGAGTCAATATTGCTAATCACTGTGTCACCATCATACTTATCAAAACCGATATGTTATAATATCTGAATATGAAAACAAACCTCCTTTTAGCAACAGCAGTGAAAGTAACAGTAAAGGGCCGTCCACACACAATAAACAATAAACATGGCATAACAATACATATATTGTTTTAGAAATTGTTCCAATGCAAGTGGATGACCACACCACAACTACAGTATAACTACACAGTTATAACAGTGGTAAACCATATAGTTATATAGTGCTAGGTGTGGATGGCTCTTAACATTGAGCGGCTCCCATCTTGTCATTGCTAATCGTTTTTTGTTGGTAAACAGAAAATAAGAAACTTGCCCTGAAATATTCATGATTTCTCTCTCCTTCAATTTCAAACAGAACTGATGTCCAGGTTTAATCCTGATGTTATTGCTCTGCCATCATTGCAGCATAGGTAACTCAGTAATACACGTAAACACATGCTAACATGCATATTCTGTAGACATGTTTAAAGGCAGTGGTGTGTTGTATTGTGTTGCAGGAGTCTGTTGGAACAGGCTAAGGAACTGTCAGTTTCCCTCTTCCATCATCAGGTGCTTTTTTCAGTTGTATCCCTATTTCCCATATTGTATATCCATTGTGTAGAAATGCCTCTCCATAGAAATCTATACTAGTGTAGGGGAAATAATTACAATTTTTTGGTATTAAGAGATGGTGAACAAATGATGCAGCACTGACAACAGTAGATTATTTTCTCTCAGGCCAATTAATAGCAATTTACGTTTTTCCTTGCAGGCCACAGGCAGAGACTGGAATCTGGTCCTGCTGTTTGTCCCAGTTGACTCTCTGTGTGTTTGCTCATCACAGGTAAGACTGGTAAATCCTTGTTATAAAATAACACCGATTATCTCAGTTTCAGAGACAGTTTCTTACATGACTGCATTCTATCAGGATATGATAATATAGATAGCACTACTGTACATAACTCTGTTCATGTCCATAGGCCGCTTTAAAAGTTGAAGATATTGTGCAGGAGGTGGAGGCAGCTCTGCAGATATTACAGAAGGTTTGTTGTGTGTGAAATCCTGTCATCACAATTAAATGCGAGAAATAATGCTATCATATGTGCTGTACTGTGTTATGTGCTACATAATCAATGTTGTTTGGGTATTTTCAGCTCCATCACACCCTTATACATACAGTGGTTTGGAGTGTCCGCCCTCAACAGGCCAAGTGAGTGCTTAACCTTTGCTGCATTAATGCCACCTCATTCTTGTATAATGGCTGGAGTATTTTTTTATACACAATCAAGAATGTCCTATTAACTGTAAATGTATAATCTGTTAGACATTAATGTGCTTGCTTATGTTTAATTTCTTATTTTTTTGCAGTCAATGTCAGTGTGCGCCAGATGACAGCAAGAGCCAGCCACTACAGAGAGCCACGCTAATAAAAGAGCTTCAGGTATATACATATTAAGTGTGAGTGTCATTGAAAGCATGTGTGCATGAGGCTTTGTCTCAATACTTTATGCTGCTTACCTAATAGTTTTCTCACTTGCTCTGTGTCAGGACTCTCTCGATCATCTCTTGGCAGACCAGAAGTGGCACAGCCGAAGTGAAGACTTCTCAGTACTGCTGCAGGCTACTCCGCTCATAACTGAGCTCATCTCAGACTCTGTAAATACTGAATAGGGAATAGACAGAAGCCATCTGTTATCAACAAATGATCTAGACATCTCAAGATCAATAACAAATGTGACCATGAAAGATCCTTGATGTGGCCAGAAGGCTATAAATAGCAACCTTGTGTATGTGTGTCTCCTTAGAAAGAGACTACAGTGTCTGACTCGAATGAACTAGCTATTCAGCTATGGACAAACATGGTACGTACTTATTAGACACAACATTGCTTGTCACTTCGTTATACTTCATATTTCTTATGCTGTGTGCTATGGAAATCTGTCCAAGGTTTTTTTCTTCTTTTTTTACTGTCCACTCCGTCAAATGGACCCAGTGTCTTGATTGTAAAGTGAGTCAGCAAGGGACACTTGCTGACTCCTTCCTGTCAAAGAATATATGTTTGAACACCATGGTGATATTCTAGAGAAGGGTGATTAGATAAGAGATGTAAAGATTATCTTGATCCTGATTATATATTGTATGATCTTCCTCATCCTTGTTTCTTTGCTACACATAGTGAATAATGTCACTACATTTGAATTATCTAATCATTGTCTGGCTGCCTGTGACCCTGATGAACTGTCCCAAACATAAACGTGTTAACCAATCACATTATTTACAGCTCCAGCCATTGGCAGGTCAGTCTGGATTCAAGGACAATGATGTCCTCACTATTCCATGTCCTACTGAGGTGAGGTGATGTAACAACTGCCAGTCAAACATAATCACATTATTGCCATGTTTATATCAACGTACTGGGAAATATAACATGTTTTTCCTCAATCTCATGTTAGGAGCAACGTTATCTACGGACACAGAAGAATTCCCACATTAACAGACAGGCGAATGAGTTCTCTCCTTTGATAGACCCTGTGAGTGTCTTTCTTTAACTCTTTCATCAAGACTGGAAGGGAAAGCAAGTCTAGACAAATTGTTATACTGACATATATTCTTTCAGGTAATGGGTACAGAGCTTCCCTGCACTGATCGCAATCCATCCCCCACTGTTCCCACTTCCGGTAAGGACTATTTTGCTGTTATTGCGCTCTTAACCCATTCTAGGAAGTCTGACTAATGTTGTCCCAACTGAGTTATTCTTTCTCGTCCACAGTTCATGAGCTAAGACCTGGGGATATAAAAGTGGTAGCAGCAGTAGGAGACTCTCTGACAGTAAGTTTGTCCTTTTAACTGTGTAAGAAGATGTTGCTTTCTTCTGCTCTCTTCTAAAGACTTGTATGCTGTATGCCTAAAGAAAATCATTTAGCTGACATGGGGAATTGATCATTTACTGTATATGTGTGCTACTGGTGGTGCGTGTGTAGTCTCAGTGCTGGCTCTAAGCCAGACCAGGCAAATCTTACTTCTTAATTTCCTCTGTACAGGCAGGGAATGGTGTGGGTGCAAAGACTGACAACCTTCTGTTGGTGGCTAAGGAATACAGAGGATTGTCATGGAGGTACACTCTTCTACAGTACAATTTTGAGTCTAATTAACACTTTGTCGCATGACTGTCACTCAAACCGAAAAATGCAAAACTAGAAGAATGTTTGTTTGTCTGTGTGTCCATGGATACTCTCACTTATCACTGGACCGATAATAGAACTAACTAGAACTGCAGTCTGTCGACTGCTAACTTGCGCATTGCACACAAGTAGGCCATAAATGGACCACTTTTGCGCAAGCAGAGCGTGCAGTCCTTCTATCTCCTACATTTTTTAAAGATTAAAGTCAATATCAGGATAGGATAGTTCACACTTCCGTGAAATGAGGGGTTCTCTATATATCAATAGAATATATGAAATCAGTCAGATCCAAAAAGTTGTACGCCCTCTATGTTTGTGTTGTAGGTGACGTCAGTGATAGTTCACACTTCCGTGAAGTGAGGGGTTCTCTATATCAATAATGAATATATGAAATCGGTCAGATCCAAAAAGTGTTATGTTTGTGTTGTAGGTGACGTCGTGATAGTTCACACTTCCGTGAAGTGAGGGGTTCTCTATATCAATAATGAATATATGAAATCGGTCAGATCCAAAAAGTGGTACGCCCTCTATGTTTGTGTTGTAGGTGACGTCAATATGACATGATTGACTGTTGGTGGATACTGTATGTATGTATACATGAATAAGGTCTGTAACCCAGAGCCTTACTGTAACCCATCTCTGTTACGTCATCACCAAGACAAACATAGAGGGTGTACCGAACTTTCAGTCTGACCGAAATTCTTACTTGCACGCTCTGCTTGCGCAAGTAATTAATTAATGGTCCAGTGAAAGTAAAAAACAAAAAGTGATTTACATAATAAAATATGTTTGTGAATATATTTTATGAATGAATAATCTCAGACCCACCATCCGTCTAAATTTGTCAAGTCTGACGTCATCGATATGACGTTGTCGACATCATATCAGAGATCAACAGGGAAACCATGCCATGCCGTGCCATTAGACCCTGTTTTATTCAGCTAACTGCTCCAACTTGTTGTGTGTGTATGTGTGTCTTAATTGGTAGCAGTACAGTTACTGTGGTTTACTGCATGGGCGTGTATGGATGTCTATTAGTCGGTTACTGTGGTTACACCATCTATACATCACGGACATACAATACATCATCATCATCATCATCATGAAAGGCACCGCTCACTTCACACAAGTGTGTTTCTTTTTTTTTTTCATCAAGTGACTAGGTTGTCTGACAAAGTATACAGTAATTAGACCTTACAGCAAAATCTCTGATTTGACTCTGAAGAGTTCATGGATGTTTATGAGTAGTGTTTAATTGTAATCTGTTTTGTATCCATTTTTCAGCATTGGTGGTGATAAGAACCTTGCCAATGTGACCACTCTGCCAAGTATGTTTCTCTCCAATGCTATTGATAATTGATTAAGAAAAAATGTGTGTGTGTGTGTGTGTGTGTGTGTGTGTGCGTGCGTGCGTGCGTGCGTGCGTGGCTTTCAATAGTCAGCTAAATATAATTAGTAACAGGAGATATTTCAATACTTAAATAAAATAAAAATAAATTAAATTACATTAATAGGAGTTAACATGTAAGGCTACTCTATAAAAGTGCGTTTACATATATAATTTTGAAGTTCAGTTGTTGTGAAAATAATTAATATGATGGTAATTTAATTATTCTTTAGGTTTTATGTATCATTATTTGTTATCATCTTTAGCACTTCCTCTACCTTATCTTTCCTATTAGTGTACTGGAACTGGACAGTAGTATGGTCATTGATAACATTATGTGATAATGTTATAATAGCCCAATAAAGTTTTAGCTGTGATCTTATCTTTATTAATTACTGCACTGTCTGCCAGATCACTCATCACTGGCAACATACTGTAGTGTAGCCTACCTGCTATCAGGTTTAGATGTGGACCATTTGTAGTACACATAATACTGAGAATTGTTTTATGATAATCAATATTCACAAGCTTTTCTTGTGATTGTGGCAAACAGACATCCTGAGGGAATTTAACTCCTCACTGACTGGCTTCTCAAAGGGAGAAGGTGGTGAGGAGACTGCTAATGCCTTCCTCAACCAAGCCGTACCTGGAGCAAAGTGTGGGTAAGTTATAATCTCCTTACCTCTGTTTTTATATTTACCTTTTTCCTCATCCTTTGACTCGAGTCACATCATGTCTGTTTGTGATGATTTCTAGCACGC
>OOFJ01105012.1:0-10822 GCA_900323375.1 Benthosema glaciale
AGACACACACGCAGACAGACAGACAGACAGACAGACAGACAGACAGACAGACAGACAGAAAAAAACTATTGTCTCTGTGGGGGGAAACCCTCTTATGTCCAAAACAAAACATTAGCAAAAGTAGCAGATTGACGAGCT
Source organism: Benthosema glaciale (assembly GCA_900323375.1). Classification (NCBI taxonomy): domain Eukaryota; kingdom Metazoa; phylum Chordata; class Actinopteri; order Myctophiformes; family Myctophidae; genus Benthosema; species Benthosema glaciale. Next base: position 139 of record OOFJ01105012.1, read on the forward strand.
CCAAGCGTGGCGCTTTGCGTCGTGCTTAAGCTTGTAGATCTGCTACTTTTGACGACGTTTGACGATATAACACAAAAAGTTAGAATATGGAGATAAGAGGTTTTTGCCAGACAGCGACGCTATGCTACACTGCACGTAGTATTTGCTTGCCTGATGCTAGGGAACCAATCTGTTTAGAGCCAAAACTCCACCCTTCAACCACTAACTTTAGCTTGCCGTTCCTATTCTTTTACGTCTGACTGCACTTCATACGAAAAACGAGGCTGTTTGTCCTGCAGGCCTCTGTATGAGAACAAGGGGGCGTAATACAGTGTGAAGCAACCAGGGGTGTGTATGAGGGAGAGAATGATATTGGTGGAAAGAGGATTAAAGAAAGCTGAGGCGGTTGTTTTGGTGGAAATGGCAAAAAGAATTTGAGTATCAGAGCTGTGTGCGTGCGTGCGTGCGTGCGTGCGTGCGTGTGTGTGTGTGTGTGTGTTGGTGTGTGTGTGTGTGTGTGTGTGTGTGTGTGTGTTTGATGTTGTAGTCTTGTAAAGTAGCAGCTGGAGAGGGCTGTCCCCTGAGAACCACTATAGCCGGCTAGTAAATCCCACACCACAGACACACATACGCACACGCACACGCATACACACACACGCACGCACGCGCGCGTGTACACTGTACATTCACAGATGCAGGCTTTAATAAAGCTATGGCTAAGGAAACAAAGCAGACCCATCTAAGATATTCCAGAATACAAATGAACCTGCCAAGCATACAGGCAATTAAACAATGCACAATATACAAAGTCTGTGGTTCTCAACAAATAATAATAACCAAAGGTCTATGGTTCTCAAAGTTTGGTACCAGGGGGCCCTCAGGAAAATGAGTTAATATAGCAATAGCATGCATCAAAATCATTTAATCTGCTATGTGAGAGATACTTTTCTTTTATATTACAGCCTATATTTGTGAAACATTTTAACAATACAAATCTTGTTATGAGTCCCTCTCTGGCACAAAATAGATGGGGTTCTGTGGCCAAATACACCAATTAATCAGGGAGTCCTTCACATGAAATGGTCTATGGGAACAATGTTTTGAATGCTATCATGTAAGTGCATAATCAAAAGTATTGTGACTCAGTCTAGTTCCACTGTAAAACTATGCGCGTACAGTAAAAGTGGACCTGTCTGTCCAGATGGAGAGCTAAGTAAGTAATACTCCCCACAGCAGGGGGCAACACCCAGTTACTATGAAGTCAGTAGCTCAGTAAAACTCACAATAATCCTGAAACACCTGCAGTGCCCTGTGAACCACCACACTGTAGAGGTTTATATTGAATACTGGAAAGAAATCACACCCGTGTGAAGTGAGGGGCGCTCTTATCATCAATTTACAATTTACAATTTAGGCTTTTAATCCAGAGCGACATCGTACGTGATCATGACACACTCAGACACTATGGCGTAAAATTATCCATTCATTGTCAATGGGAATTTAATGTTTGTGTAGGACAAAGTTTGTGGACACACTGGACATATAGGAGGGGCTAGCGCCTCACACTGGACATACAGTATAGGAGGGGCTAGCGCCTCACACTGGACAGATAGGAGGGGCTAGCGCCTCTCAAAAAATAAAATGTTTTGAAAATTGTGTAAGCTGGAGAAACAAGGGTCTCAGTTTATGACAAAATGTGCAGATAAATATTCAGGTAGAAATCTATGGATGCAATGTAGTTATTATTTAGTTCTTCAATAATGTATAGAACACACAGACAAACATAACCACCCAAATACCCAAATTAACAAAACTAGCCGATCTACAAGCTCATAACAACACCATGGCACTTGCCATGTTGTGAGCTTGTAGATTTGCTATTTTAGCTACTTTTGTGTGATATTGTAGTATGATGAAGTAGGGCAATAAATGAAAAAAACATTAAAAGTTGAAATATGGAAACACAAGATTTCTGCCCAACAGCAAATGATATCCACGTGTCGTCAAATAGCTTTTTTTTTCCTTAACCCTTTAAACCTCAGCATCTGTATTTTGGGGAAACTTGCATACAGTAAAATATAGACAATCTACAAGCTCACAACAAGGCGCGATGCGGCACGTTATGAAGTTGTAGATCGTGAAGATAACAGAAAATACACTAGCATAGAGCCCTGTGGGACTCCGGCCAACCAACGTTGGGGTTTAAGTGGTTAATTTGAGGAAATCTACAGGATGACATCATGCTGCAGCTGACTGCCACCAAACACTCCTATTTTAGACCAGTGGACGGTTGCCAAGGAGACGATATAACGCACTCCAGATGATTCCCTCCTAGGATTATCTCATTATCACACACACACAGCGCAGCTGCACAACCACTGTGTGTGTTTGTGTGTGTGTGTTTGTGTGTTTGCGTGCGTGCATGCGTGCGTGCGTGTGTGTGTGTGTGTCCGCGTGCGTGCGTGTGCGCGCGTGCGTGTGTGTGCAGTAATGTGTGTACGACAGACTAAATGTAATTTTATAGTTAGGCATTAAAGTTTGGATTGGGGTTTAGATTGCTGTAAAGTGGACTTGGTTTATTTCATCCCGGTTGAAAAGTTCACCTGCTTGATAAAAAAAAGAACGATATTATTCCTGAGGCCTCCCTTAAGCATTTATTGCTGTAATCTGTGGTATCTTACTTCATGTCTGTGTACAGTCTACTGTGTCCCACCCACATATCCTCCTCTATAATAATAATAATAATAATAATACATTTATTTGAAAGCTCATTTTAAAGACATTACAAAGTGCATCTAGTCTGTGTTGTGGTGCAATTGACAATGAATATAGGAGATATCGGTCTAACACTAAATACATGTTGAAACATTACACCGAAATTAAGTTAATTTTACGATAATGTTAATGTTTATGATCTCAAAAACTAGCTGATTAGTACAAACGTAGAATGCACACAGACTGTGGCAAAGAAGGCCATACAGCAGCCGTACGACCTTGAGCGAAAGTCTCTGAGAAGGTTCTGAAATCGCTCAACTCTGCTACCTCCCAGTCAGAGAATTAAACACATTCTCTGCCAGCATTTATTCATTATTTTTGCCCGTTAACCACCAGCATACAGTAGCTCTACTCGGGATCTGTGAGTCCTGTAGAAGGTGGTGCAGTCGGTAAGGATGGACAATAACATGAACATTTGCTCGATCGACCAAAGCGATTGCGATCCCAGTGTATGATGGAAGATCAATTTCACAATACAGTTTCATCTCTGCTATAAGATTTTTGTGAGCTGTGTTTTTGCATCATGTAGAATGCATAAGACAGCAGGACAAAGATAATAAAGGACAAACACCACCCCAGTAAGACTGTAAGTGGGCATCTGATGTGTCTCAAAGCCCAGGACAAGAAAATAAGAATTAAAACAAACCAAAGGTTACTATTACAATGTTGTAAGATCCAAAATGGAAGCACACGCATCTCAGAAACAGTTGACGGGTGCTGAAAGACAAAATATACATACAGAAAGAAGGTAGGGATGTTTGCACATCGTTCTTTTTTAGGACAGAAGGACTCAACGTTTCGACCCTATCGGGTCTTCATCAGCCTGATGAAGGTACAGTGTGCGGACATCCTTCTTACCATTACAATGTTACCATTGTATTTTAACGGTAACAAATTAACAATGGCAATGGCATTGACATTGAAAAATTAAGCTTTCTATAATTGTCTAACATGAAAATGTTAGCTTTGTTAACCGCTAGCCACTTTGGTTAGATTAATTATGGTAACAATGTTAAGAGGCTATTTTTCATTCAATTTGTGCTAATGCAGAAACTTTCATCACAATGTGACAAGTGCATGGACATTTTAAATGCAAGAAACCCAAATCAATCAAATAAAGAAAATAAATGACCAAAATGACAAATAGAAAGAATGTGTGGGCCCCATTTGAAACTGTGTGTCTGAGTTTGCACTTCCTGGCTGAGAAAATCAGCCAGACTTGTTACGCTGGGCGTAACAGTCCAACAATGTTGCATATGTCATGTCTGATAAGGGCTGTAGACACCAAGGTTATTACCCAGGATTAGTAGTATAAGAGTTAGTATTTCTCCCAGAGGAGTGAATTTAACTGACATTTGCAGCTCCCATTTTACTATTAACATCATACTCAAATTCTTCTGTAAACTGAGAGACACTGTCTGCGGAAAAGAATGATCTGGGAGTGGGACACGACTCAGTGAAAGTTGAAAGACCTCATTTATGTTTTATAATGCATCACATGAGGTTAAAAAGAGCACACATTCGTCCTCCATAGGGAACAAATTCTAAACACACTTCTTCTTAACCTCATACAATGCTATTGCCAGTAAATTAACTTTACCTCAAAGTTACCATCGGTCAATGATGAGCCAAGAGCGTTCGTCCTCTCTGCTAATTGGGAGCGTCATTCACTTTTCATTATCGTAACAAAATGATCGTGGAGATTTGGAAGAGGAGGAGGAGGAGAAAGGACTTAAAGGGAGATGAAGATGGACAGGAGGAAGATCAGGAGAAGGAGGAGGAGGAGACTGTAATCGGAGGTGGGTTTTCGACAGTAGCCCAGACCAGACCTGACAGGTTCTCTCATATCCGTCTTCATTCAGTCCCAGAGTGGGACTCTCCACATGGTAAAACCATCACGCGCGCACCCACACGCAAACGCACGCACACACGCACGCACGCACAGAGAGAGAGAGAGAGAGAGAAGACACACATGTTCTCTCTCGATCTGAACATCAGGAAATGGCTATTACTCGCGTCTGAGAAAGAAGACAGAGCAATAGAGTATTGGAGAGAGAGACAGAGAGACAGACATATACAGTGGGACACTTACAAATAAAATAGGAACTTTCCGAACTTATAGACAAGGACAGATTTGAGTGTTGGTCTTGATTTAGATGAAAGGTTGTGTCGTTACTCCTGAACAGAGGAAGTTGTTGAGTAGTCTTAACTATGCAAGTTCCTTAGTGCAGCTGGAGGTGCTAAATGTTGCAGAGTAGTATTCGAGAAATCCCCTAGGTGTGTTTGCATGTGTTTTATTGTTCTATGTGTATAATACAATCCCCTCCTCATGCTCATGCCTAATAACAATGTATTGTTTGCCAACAAACCTAGCTGAATATAACTGTATTGCAATCACCTTCATATGTGTAAAAAACTTGCTGCATACCAATGAATGTGTTCATATGTACACTTTTCCATTAAAATGAAATTAGCTGGATTCAATTAAAAAATTTAGTTAAGAATGCATCCTCATGCTACTTGGCTGATAATCAACTTACAGTACAATAAGACTGTAGTCAATTTACCAGGATGGATAATGGTCAAAACAACTAAACAAAACAAACAGACATACAGTATAATTCTGTATCGGGCCACTAGAGGGAGTGAGAGATGGGAGGGCAGCCAAACGCAGGCCTATAATAACCACCAGACATGACTCATTCCCCATGGCAATACCACAGTGACCACAGACAGCTCTCTGGCAGACAAGGAGCAGAAATCTGACCCGGCAGAGTTTGTGAATGGGATAGGAATGAGCAGAGCCAGGCTAAATTTAATAGTATTCCAATAGGTCTCAAAGATTTAGGAGTGAAGAAATCAAGGAGTGTTTGGTTTGGCATAATTGTGTACCATAATATTATTACTGTAAATATGTATAAATACATTTCTTTCACACCATTTTCATGATCAGCTTTCATGACACATGAGATGGCTTCAAAGCTCAGTATATTAGTCTTATTAAATGCATGACTTAACACAATATCAATTGACCTTAATTAACAGCTCTATCAGCAATCACTACCTGGGCAAACTCATTGCTCACATCATGTCAGAGTGTAGCAGCCAAAGGACCCCACAAAAGCAACAAAGACACTTCCTCGGATGTCAATAAAGACCTCATCGTCATTCGTGCCCACACTTCCACGATGGAAAACCACTCAAGACGCACATGTTGGACCTCCAAAATCATTATTTGATAACATGACTGGAAAACCTAGACTCCACAGAAGCCAAGAAAGCGTCTAATCTATGGGCACAGCAATAATATTTTCAAAATAAAAGTGAGTGGTTTTCCCCCTTTTAGCAGAGGAGCGAGCGCTGAGCGGTCAAATTACATGAAAACAGCAGGCAGGAAGTGTTTTGCAACAGCGGAAAATCTTCAGGTCCAGTCTGACCACTAGACGGTCACACTTCATAAGGTCTGGAGGTTGCGGTCAGCGAATGGATACCTTCCCTGCTCTGAACGGCTGGATACCTTGTCATACGTCCCTCATTCTTTTTCTCGCAAACTTTTTCCGTCTCTCTCTGTCGCCTCTCTTGCTGTCACGTCTAACTCATACTTGACATGTAATTTTCTCCTCCTTTATCTGAATTTCCCTCCTTTAACAATTTTTGTCGTTCTCTCTCATCTCTTTCTGCCCCGCTGTTACCCATTCTTTCTTTATCGTAAAATTCTTCTTCTTTCTTTCACTGCTAACTTTTCTTGCATTTGTTTATTTTTCTGTTGCCACGTTCTCATTCTCTCGCTTCTTCACTTGCTCACTGTCTAATGCCTTCGTGTCCCACTTATTGTATTCTTTTACCTTTCTTTTTACAATCTTATACCTTTTTCAATCTTATTCTCTCTTTCACTCTCTCTCTCTTCCTCTGTTTGTGGTCAGTCACACTTAATCTAGCCCTATCCATCTGTTTCTCTTCATTCATTTAGTCTCGTCTGTTTTCCATTAAGATTACATCAGGCTTTGACCTATTAGTGTGCTGTGACTCTTTTTTTGAAGTCATTCTGTGGTTACAGGTTAAGCTCAAACACCACCACTCTCCCAGCTCAAAATAATACAGAGAGGATTTGGGAGAAAGTATATATGTCGGGCTGGGGCTCTTAAACTTTTTCAGCTGGGGACTGAAACAAGAAATTTAGTGTTTTGTCTTGGGACCCAAGATCATTAAAAAAAGAAAACCTCTGGTGTTCTGGTCATGTGGGAACCGACAGAACTAGGCTCATGATCCATTATGGCTCCAAACCTATAATTTAAGAAACCAGCTCAATAATAACATTATACAAGTTACAATCTGTAAATTGCGAGAAAATGGCAATTTAACTTCATATTCCATGAAGGTGGTTCTGAATCCAAACTGACTGCAAAGCAATCTGGTTATTGACCAGAATTTTAATAATGTGGTAATCATGTGTAGTCTGTCAGATTTTGAATGTATATTCAAAGTGACTTTCCAAATCCTACGTATGCGCATGCATAAAGTGAGTGGAAAATCGAGTGGCAAAGTGAGTGGAAATTAGTTTAAGGTTGTTTAATGTAGTTTAATGCAATCAGATAGGACTTTTCTGTTTGGATGTATGGGCTGTCAAGGCCAGAAAGTAGTTTTTTTGCCACTCAGTAGGCGTTCCAGCATAGCTTCCAGGTATGATGATGTCATGTGCACACCCTATATGAGATCTACTTCCTATTATATTTACATTCAACTTCCTGACTGAATGTGACGGTTATATTCTAGAGAAATTCTAACATATTTTCAGGTGGATATATGGCAATAGTACCTTTACTTATCATCTCCACATGATGTTAATATAACTATTAATACAGTACTTAATAATGGTCTCCTCTCATGTGTGGACACACCAAATGAAGCCTGTGGACCATTATTGAACTATGATTTTGAAATCCAGGAAGAAGGGCGATTTCTATCTTTAGCACTTATCCCTTCTGGTTTTACTTGTATAATCCTCCCTGATCAGTGTGCTAATAAGTAAAATGAGTAACGTTGAAATAAGAAAAAACGGTAACGCTCATTTCCAGATGTAGATTGAGATGTAATCTCTGAAGCCCTGAGAATCAAGACCTCTTTCTTCCCCCTGCTTGGATGCCCATGAATAGAGACTGATTGAAAAGTTAAACTCTACATCATCATTACTCTAGGGTCAAAACTGGGCTAAGTAGCCTATTGGCCGAGTCGAGATGCTAAACTGACATCCATTGGCCAAGTCTTCGTGGGGTAGGATGTTAAAGTCATTTAGACTCATCAGGCTAAGTGGTCATGGTTGACTGAAAGGTCTCGAACCTCACCATGTCTGGTTGTGGTAGTCTTCTCTGCCAAGACTTTCAATTAAAGTATTCTGAATGAGAGGACCACTGGTTGCACAATCTATATAAGGCTGACTGACACTGTACTGTATCAATATAGCCAGAGTAAATTTCTAAAATGAATCATGCAAATCTACATCTTTAATTAATTTAATAACTTGTTCAAGGAGTGTCCTGTGAAAGGAGAGGAAACGGTCATTTAAAAACTCATAAGAACTAGCATGGGGGATGGGGGCTGCAGTGTATTCGCCCAAGACTTTCAATTCAAGCAACTTGGATGACATCACTGAATGGATATCTGCTTGACTGCATAATGTGAGGTGAGGGTGTTCATGAAATATTGTCATCAAATATTAATGAGTGATTTAAATTATCACCAACTATCACTAGCTTTCACTAAAACTGGCAGAACCTGACTGCATATCATTGCCAAGATTCACTGGTGGCATTTTCAACATCAAAATGCTCATTGTGAATGTGAACAGCACATACTGTGCATAATTGCATATCTTAGTGGGTAGAGACCATTGAATAATGAGACGGTCACCAGTTTGCCCCGTGGCCCACCCAGTCAATGTATCAAAGAGTCTGTGAGAAAAACACTTAAGGCCTTACTGCTCCCTGGGCGCCATATTAATGGCACTGCTCATAACAGTTAGGATGGGTTAAATGCAGAGCACCTATACAAGGTAGGTTTGACTTCTCAAATACGATGGGCTGGCGAATTACATTCATTATTTTACATATACATGTTACACTAATATTTAAAAAAAAATTGAAGTAGTTGGTGTGGGAACTATAATAGTTGATGAACTCTGTAAATCTAAACCTTGGTGACTGCATGGTGTTGTTACATTTTCAAACAGTGCCAAATATGCAGGTCAATGAAATGCTGTAAGATGTCTATGCTACAGTAGTATCAGAAAGAGCAAAGGACGACAGGCAGAGCTGCACAACGATTACACTGACAAACTTGAAGAAAATTATAGCTGTTTTAAAGCATCCAGCCCCTCCCCCTGCGCTCTGTGGGGGCTGCGGGGGTTTCTAGTATGCCAGTAGTAAGCATTTGGCTTCTATCAACTTCTGGGGTGTTTCTGTGCTGCCGGGGACACCGTTTCCATGGAAATGGAACCGTGGCCAATGAACGCACAGCAGGCACAACTAGTAACGTGTGCTCCTCTGAGAGCACATCTCCGCCAGGTGAAACGTTTTTTCTTTTTTGTATATCTAGAACTGTGAATGACAATCAACGCATTGTCTAGCATTGCAGATAAGCATCTGCTCATGGACATACAGAAAGACAGGCAGACTGTCTGTCTGTCTGACGGATGAACGGACGGACAGGAACAAAAACATAGACTCCCAGCCTTTTAGCCTGTCAGAGATTTTTTGACGCATGACATAGGGGGTGGACAGACATACTCTACACACAAAGCCACACCTTGGACCAGTATAGCACCATTAAACAATAGGCTATGTATAATTCGTACTTCGTAGAATATCATTGCATACCACAAGTAGAAAAGTGTGCTCCTGTATGCACAGATCTCCAAGCTGGGTTTCCTTCCTGGGTTTGTGTCAGTCATATGACTCAAGTCGTCCACTCATAATTCAGACGGGCCAGCCAACACAAATCTGCAAATAGGGGCCACTCATTTGTATCATTTATTGTGCTGTAGGCCTAAAAAAAAATTCTGTTCATTAAAGATCTGGAGAACCGGTCAGACCTACTGAACAAACACTCTATAGAAATCAGGGAATATAATTAGTAACAAAGGAATAATTATCACTTTAAATTGCAATAATCCAAAGTTATATGGTTAAATTTAGATTGGTTGATCTAAAGTAGCCTATAGAGCATCGCAGTCCCGCCCCCTACGCCAGTTCCGGAAGTAAAATCCCCGTTCATTTTTCTCATAGACATTTCTAAAATGATTTTTAGAAACATGATTACGCTGCGGACAAAGCCAACTCGGATCGTGACAAATCATGACAACAAACACAATATTTTGGGCTGTTCAAATCATTAGTAAGAAGAAAAAAACGGCAGGATACAACACTTTTTGTTTCGTTTTTGATTGGCCCAAAACATTGTGTTTATTGTCATGATTTGTCACGATCCGAGCTGGCTTTGTCCGCGGCATAATCGTCTTTTAATAAATACTTTTTGAAAAGTCTATTAGGAAAATTAATGGGGATTTTACTTCTGGAACTGAGGGTCTGACGTCACTGCGAGGCTCTATCTAGGCTATCCCATAACTTGCATTTTCCCTTTCTCCTCCACCCCTCCCCCCATCTCTTGCTATTATGATATACTGTATTATTTATTTGACCTTTGTGTTTCATTAAAATAAAATGCAGCTCCGTCCTGTAACTCGATAGTGAGATGTAATCAAATGACTATTACAAATGAGTGACAGAAGTGGAAAAAGATCTGAAAATAGCAAGAGGAAACCGTTTTCCCTGAAAAGATTGAAGATGGTGTAATGATGAAACAACTTGACTAACTTTAACTTTAAGACCTCTGCTGCTACTTCTCCCTCAACTTCCCTCACCCCCCATCCTCTCTC
>OOFJ01105012.1:15842-18342 GCA_900323375.1 Benthosema glaciale
CTTTAGATCAGTGGTTCTCAAAGTGTGGTCCAGGGCCCCTCAGGGTTCGATTCCAAATGGATCCTTACATGTGCAAATTGACCCTTACTCACCCACTTGGTTCCATTTGTACCCTCTCAGAATTATAAGTTTGAGAAACACTGCTGTAGAATCATACTAAGGCCAACAGTTGTGTCATGGTTGTTTCTATTTCAATACCAGTCATAATGCTGTCAGATTGAATGAGCAGGAACTTAGGAAGTGATACAAAACACTTCTCAACATTCTGTGTTTAGACTTTTTCTTAACTTGTTGCCGCAGTTATCATGATGAAATACTGTCTTGTAGCATTGAGTTGACCCCAATGTCTCTTGTGACCCTTTAACTCTCTTAGCCAAAAATAGCCGATTTACAAGCTCACAACTTTTGGTCTACTTTTGGTGAATGTTCCTCCTTAAAATAAGCATGATGGGGTTCAAATGGCTAAATATGCCAATGTAATTTACAGACTGACACTGATTATTGGTCAACCTTAAATACTATAATCTCATTCCAGTCTCATCCCTGTTTAGGTAATATCCTGAGGAAGACAAAGATACCAAGCACTAACAAAAAAGTTAATGTAGAACTTGTGTCTGTGTAGATTCTCCTAAGAACACACGTGTGCAAGTCTGTCCTCCTGGTGACATCAGAGAGGGAACGCATGTCAACCTCAGCTGTCTCAGCCACGCCCACCCTCCCATCAACAGGTACCGACAGTTCACTGTGGTTCATTTAAACATCATCATCATCATCATCATCTACTGTATCTATCTCAGTGGTTCTCATAGTGGGGTCCAGGCACCCTCAGGGTTCCTTGAGGGGGTACGAAATTGACCCTTACAGGTCTGCAACTCTGAGAGTTATATGGGGGTCCTTGAAATTAAAAAAAAGGTTTGAGAACCATTATCATGTCCATCCTCCTCCTCCCTCCTACACTACAGGTATGCATGGTATCGTATCCTAGGTGATAAGGTGTGGACCAAAGGAACCTTCCAGAATGTGTCCATCCCATCGGTGCGTTCTCACCACGCTGGTCAGTACTACTGCACTGCATGGAACCGACTGGGATACCAAACCTCCCCTATTGCTGCACTTACTGTACTGTGTAAGTAGTGTTTGTGTGTGTGTGCCTACAGTACATAATGTGCCTGTGTGTGTAATAAAAAATAGAAATTTAGAGTTGTGTGGTTTGGTGTGGTTTATGAAACATATTGTGTTGTGTTGTCTTGAGTGTTGTGTTGCATTGTGCTGTGCTGTGCTGTTGCATCAAGTTGTGTGGTGTTGTTTGAGGTGAGGTGAACGGTCTCCTTTGCCTGATAAATGATACCTACAGTACAATACCAATGCCCTCTGTCTGACAGGCCTACTCCTCAGCTTTCCTCCTTAGTTATCTACTCCTCCCCTTTTCTCTCATTCACTCTTTCCTCCCTAGCTTGTCTCTTTATCCTGTCCTATAACATTTTACCACCAAAATATGAAAACTAATTAGCCCACATTTTCATGAAATAATATTTGAACTAATTACAAAAGTGCAACCCTGATCAAGGCCACTTTTGGGCCGAAACACATTGGCTTCTTTAAACTGTTCCATTATGAACAAGCCAGCTGGTATTAAAGCTTTTTAACTTTATGAGGAGGATCATTGGACTCTAGTATAAGGATCACATTAACAGGGAGGATTTTGTGACCAACTGCATGTGTGAACTCCCTCCTCCGCAGACGCCCCTAAGAACACTTCAGTTCTGGCTCGTCCCTCCGGTGTGGTGGATGCTGGACGACCTTTGACCCTGACCTGCAGCAGTCAGGCTAATCCAGCTGTGGACAACTTCACCTGGCACCGACTGACACTGGATGGAGCCTCTGCTCAAGGTTGGTTTTATGGAGCGCTTCTGGCTTCATACGTGGTCTAATCATTGGTCCTCAACTTGGCGGTCGGGGGCCTCCGGCCGTCCATAGTCTTGACCCTTTGGTGTGATTAGTGCTTAAAAGTGCCAGATTGGGGTCCCAGTGGTAAGAGTAGCAAATGGGGGTCCGTGGCCCTAATGTTATGGGGGTCCCTGAAATTAAGAAATGTGGAGAATCACTGATCTATTGTGTATAAGAATGTCACTTGGCTACATATCTGTGGAAATAGTATATTCACGATAAGGGATGATATGGAGCTTTTGAAACGGCAAAATCTTCTGGTGGAAATTGGCACAAAATGTAGACAAACTCCAATAGTGATATATGAGTGATGAACCACATAACATATAACATTAACAACACAAAAGTGTTGTTATATGTTATGTGGTACAGGTACATTGCTCTGTTCATTTTGCAGTACTGAACACTTATTGTGCTGTTGTGTTCTAGGCTGGGCTACCAAGTCTGGTCCCACCTATACCGTCTCAGAGGTGGGTCCTGCAGAGAGTGGACGGTACTACTGTGAAGCTAGGAATCGCATCGGGGTCCACAGCTCTCCTGTTCTCACTGTACG
>OOFJ01105038.1:0-10585 GCA_900323375.1 Benthosema glaciale
GAGTAGAAGTATAGTAGGCCCACATACACAAGTGTCTTTCATCTGGCGGAGTCAGGTTACATCCAGACCCCCGCTTGGGGAGTAACCGCCCCCCTTAAAAGCATGTTGTGTGTAGACTTTATCATGAGAATATTTCAGCCAGAAGTCAACTACACTGTCCAGTTCTGTGCGAATCCGCTGTCGATACTTTTCCAGACATTTCTCCTTTCAAAGACATTCTCCAAATCACTTTAATCATGTACTTATCAATAGATTGTTAATTATTTGTTTTATTAGTCTTAAAGTACAAATTCGATTTTGGAGCTTGAAATGGAGCACATATCAATTGAGCAAATAAATGACGACAGTGCTCTTACCTTAATGCTTCAAGTCAATATAATACAACGGTCTTGAAAATCTTCATCCGACAATAACACAAACTTGTCCTAAACAGTAAACACAGCAATACAGCAATACAGCTGTTGATGATCATGCTGGCGTCGGTCCAGCCCATTGATCATGTGATCTTCCAAATGTAGCCTACTACAAAATAAAAGTGATAGCTTTTCCAAGAGCCTAGACATGACAAGTACAATATTAAGTGTACATTTGCACATATATGACGCAGCAGAGGGTCTTGTTACACACATGGATAAATTACGTTTGTACATGGGTACAGAAATCACATTATTACGATTTCCTGACCTACACTAAAATACACAATAGATTATTTTCTGAGGATTTAAGCTACTGTAAAGGACAGTTGTATGTTTTTAACAGGTGCCCTAGCCTAAACCAGTATGTTGTTACGATTATTCTCAACAGGCGGTGCTGCAACGCTTCTTTGTTGCCAAACATGTTGAAAACTAATACAATAATCACACAGTGACACACACGCTTGGTGCGTTGTACAGATAATTATTTCACAATAGATACAAACACTTTAATAGACATGTGAATGAATGCCTTCTCGTTTTGTATAGTAGTAGATAAACAATTGTAGTATTCCATTCTTTAAAATAGCATTTTGATTGTCCGGATCTGCTAGGATTGTTATTGGCTGCTGTGAAGCGACACGCGTCATGCGTGGGTGGGGCCATTGTGACGAAAGCGGAAGCTTTGTCAAAACTGGCCTCTTGTGTTCTGCAGACTAGTAGCATCGTTGTAGCAGCATGGATGACTTGGAGAACTGGCCAGAAATAGAGAAAGCGTGGAGAGAGAAAAGGCGTGAGATCGTCTTACAAGGTTCGGATGTCGACGAGAGAATCTCCAATGGGGGTCTCAGTCCTGCCATCTACTCCCTCACACTCCTGAACTATCTGGAGATCATTCAGTGTCCAAGTCTGACAGAGATAAGCGAGGACATCAAACATCTGACCACCCTCCAGAGCCTGATCCTCTGTCGGAACAGGCTGGCGTCCATTCCAAAAGTAATCGGAAGTCTTAAGTCGCTGAAGGTCTTGGACTTGTCTGTGAACGACCTGACGTCTTTGCCGGAGGAGATCACCCAGCTGAAAGCGCTCAATACTCTCAACGTGAGCTGCAACCGCATCCGCTGCCTCCCAGAGGGACTGAGCCAGTGCACCAAGCTGTCCACCATCAACATCTCCAAGAATGAGATCGCCTGCTTCCCTACCGACTTCTACCGCTTGGATCTCCTCAGCACCCTCATTGCCTCGGATAATGCCATTGAAGAGCTGAGTGGGGAGGTGTACAAGCTCTCTGCTATAAAGGTAACTACTGAATGCTGTGTGGAATATACCTACCATGTTCACCATTAGGTCCAGGGGTGACCCAAGGGGTTCTAGGGAGTCCCCAGCTAAATTAAGGATAATACCGTTATTATTCACTTTGTTTTATTATAATATCTTCAGTATTGTTACATGTAATGTACAACTAAATAACAACTAGAGAACAGGCAATTAAGGACCAAATGACAGACCATATTAGACCAAATAATGTCTGGCAACGATTAATATGTTCTTAGTTTGGCGTCCCTGGACACTGAGAGCAAAATCTTATCATATTGGAGATCCCTTTTCCTCCCATTGCCTCTTTGACGTTGTACTTTTACCTCTCATTTTCCCAACAGCACCTGGACCTCTCCAACAACAAGCTGACGGAGATTCCCTCAGGACTGAGTGACTGCTCCAAGCTGAAGGAGATCGACTTCAAAGGGAACAAGCTGAAGGACAAACGTCTGGAGAAGATGGTCAACGGCTGCCAGGCCAAGTCCATCCTGGAGTACCTCCGAGCGGGCGGCGCACGGGGCGCGAAGGGGAAAGGAAAGCAAGACGGCGACGACGGCGCGGAACAAGGAGGAGGAGGGGGGCGGAACGCAGACAAGAAGAAACGGCAGCAGAGGAAGAAGAAGAATGCGGATGAGGACGAGGATGAGTTGGAGGAGCTGAACAAGATGGTGGTGAGGGTTCTTCACCTGTCCTCCAGCCCGGCCGAGTTTACCGTCAAGGTGACCGAGGAGGTGAAAGACGTGCGGCCGTATCTGGTGTGCTGCGTGGTCAGGGGCATGATCTTGAGCCGTGGCAATGCCCTCAAGAGGTTCCTGTTAGCTCAGGTAAGGTGGCCCAAAGCCTTATTCATGGCGTTGGAAATAACGGGTCCCTTTGGTTGAGCTAAATGAACACATTTCACTGTGTAAATAATGACTCCTTGTGTTGTCTTCCAGACCAAGCTTCATGAGGACCTGTGTGGTAAACGGACCATCGCAACCATCGCAACCCACGACATGCAGCTACTGAAGAGTCCCCTGGTGTATGAAGCCAGGCAACCCTCACAGCTGAAGGTATAACAAACCCTTCCTGATATCAGTTTATCGAGTGAACTCTGTTTTCGACTGGAGAATTCAAATGTTTTTCAGGAGTCCAACACAAACCACATGTATAGAGCCCGTTTAGAAACAGCAGTTGACCAAAGAACAAAAGAAATCACACCTGTGTGAAGTGAGACACTGTTTCTTAGTTTGCGTAGTGTAGTGGTTATAAAAGGTTTATTTGAAAAGGATCCCCATTAGCTGATGCCGTGGCAGTCAGCTAGTCTTCCTGGGGTCCACACAAAGCATAATACAAAACTCATTACATAATAATAAAAAAGAAGAACACTACAACATGAATTACCCAATTAAATAACATACATTACAATTATAAAAACAGATAAAAAACACATTGGTATAAAATAACAGTTTAGCCTTGTTCTACTCTGGTCATCTATATTCTTTATAAGTAAATAACTCTTTACCTTTTTCTTAAAGGTGGATTTATTTTTTGTTAGACGGATGTCAAATGTTAAATTATTCCAAAAATCTATAGCTCTATAAATTACAGTTTCTTTCATTGATTAGTCTTAGTAGTCTTAACAGCATGTCTTGTATTGGGCCAAATAAAAATGTGAGTAAACTTGAGGAAATTCTTTGCTGGTTATAAAAGCTCATAGCGAAAAGTTGGTGCAAGCCCATTTTATTATTTGTAGACAAACAATAAAACAAAACCATATCTAATCTATCATAAAACATACAGGAAGTCAGTGAAGAGAGGTCAGTAAGGTGGAGATGTGCTCTTGCTTATGTTTCCTCTTAAAAAGTAGAGCTGTAGCTTTCTGGACCAACTGCACCAACAATGAAGGACATTAGTCAGGGGCAACCGTGGATCAGGAGGTAGAGCAGGTCAGCCGATGTTTGGAGTTATCAAGCGATTCTTGCCTCGTCATGCTGCGAGCCGACAGATCTATAAGCTTTTTTTTATAAGCAGTTTATATGTGTCCTCAGCCCCACCTCCGCTGACAGATGTACTAACCCTAGCGCAAACCCCCAGACCTAACCCTAACCGAAAGCATGTCAAACATTACTATTTCTAACCCTCCCCCAATCCCCAACCTAACCATAACCGCGAGCACGTCGCAACACATGTTGTTGTTTCTGTCAGAAGATTTCCGGGTTTCCCTTTTATCAATGCCAATCGTGCCTGGCATGTTTCCAGACTACATGGGACTGTTCGATCTCGACGGCTTGATAAGCAGCCTACTGGGAAGAATCACTTGATAACTGGGTATCGGGTGCAGCCGGTCGACCAATGATCCGCGGGTTGGCGGTTCGTATCCCGGCTCCTCCTGTCCACATGTCGAAATGTCCTTGGGCAACCGCTGCAATTGGTGTATGAATGTGTGTGTGAAATGGATGAATGTAATGCAAAGCGTAATGTAAAGCGCCTTGGATAAATGCACCATTTACCATTTTAGTAGTTAAGTCGGGCCAGGATAAAAGCACTAGACAAGACCCTCAACTGGAACAAACTAAAATCAATGAATCAGTCAATCAATCACTTATCACAACCGCATTTGTTTGTACCGTGAGTTTTACATATGGTTCCAGGACACTGTAAGACAGATTTGATTTGTTGGCAATATCAAAGCCAGAGAAAATAACCTTGCCATGGCGCTTGTGACAAAATCTTCATAGCAGTGTGTGACAATGAAGAGATTGCATTGGCATTCTTCAGAACCACTGGAACAGCGCCACTGACACTTGCTGCGTCAGTGCTGAGCGAAGGTTCAGTATGACTCTCTGACCGACTGACTGTGTGTTTTGTTAGATACTCTCACTGGGTCGCAAGGAGATGACAGCGGTGGAACTGATGAGACAGCTGCAGCTGGAGGCTGATGACCAGAGGAAACAGAGGAAGAGACAGAACGTCTCAGGGTTGCACAAGTCAGTATAATGCAGTGATTCTCAAATGTTTTCAACGTTCAACGGTCAAGGACCCCCCCAAAGTCATATGGCTACGGACCCACATTTGAACATTTCTGTGCCAGGGACCTGTTACACAGATTTGTGATGCATAATCATCACTAATGCCAGTAAAACTACTAAGTCTGTAAATAGAAGGCAAATAATAGAACACCAGGAACAGTCAGGTAAGTTCAGAAAATGACATCTCATTGCTGTAATGCACTTGTGCCAGGCAATGTGCAATATCCCAGATAATATAGTCTCATATTGCAGTTAAATGTAATATATATACATTTCCCACATAAGCTGTTGATTATATCATTATACATACATACATACCGGTACATTGTTTTTGCACGTTTGTCTCTTTGTTTTGGTACTGTGATGAGACTCATAAATGTAACTTTTCTGAAAACAAAATGACCAAATATGTGTTTCATTTTTGTGGGTTCCCTCCCTGCTATACAAAGATGGCACTGTTTTCATCATGAAGCTCATGCTTTGTTCTGCCTCAGCAGTCAGCTATGACAACGTGTTGGGCACAATGTTTCCCGTTTCAACACACGAGGGCAGCATATCCCTTGAAAACTGAACAGCGATATGCTGCACACAAGTTTTGAGGTTTTGGGGATTGCATTTTGAGACTGCTCACAAACTAACATTTTTCAGTTTTGAATACTCTTTACAACTGAGAAGCTTTTTGTTGATAGTTTGATTGTGCCAAAGACAGGCATGCATGCTGCTAGTGCCACAGAAAGCTGCCAAGTACAACAGCGTATTAGTGGTTTTGAATAGCACATTCTGTCACGTCAAAACCATCCCAATAAAACCATATCTTATTTCAACTTTTCTGTACTACAGATACCTACAACTTCTGGATGGAAAAGCACTTTACCCGTGTCTGGTGGATGCAGAGGGTCATGTGATCTCATTTCCACCGATCACCAACAGTGAAAAAACCAAGGTGTGTGTGTGTGTGCACGTGTGTGTGTAATTCTAATCTGACAAAGGACCTTTTTCACAGGTCACTGCTTAAATTACAGTTAGTCAGCCAGCCTGAATTGAATCTGTGATGTAGCATGGCTACCAGGCCTCGTATTGGATGACATAATGTCATCCAATACAGAGTTTCTCAAATTGGGGTCTGGGGACCACCGGGGGTCCTTGAGGGGGGTAAATTAACTCTTTGGGTTGGTATTTCACAGCGTAAATGTTTGTGCCAGAGATCAAGAAAATCGTATTAAATGGCAGGCCCTTCCCTGCACTAATTCATATCAAACTTGGTGTCCTTGAAATTAAAGGGTTTGACTATCACTATCACCAATTCCTCAAGTAGACTACCTCTGTTTTGTAGACTTGCATCATAGAGAAAAACAAATCAAGCCAAATGTGAGTTCTGTTTATCGAACTTTGTACATTGACTGATACTCCTGGTAGTCCGGATACAGAGAGATTGTTTTATTGTTCCTAGAACTACTCTCCCTTTCAAGAAGTAATAAATGGGTCCTTAATCCAGATGGCAATCTTGAGACATTATGACATCTAGATGTGGCTTTTCACTTTCGCTGACACTGATAAAATTAACAATAAACTGCTATCTGAGTCTACATAAAAATGCTTAGATAGCATTTTTATGTAGACTCAGAAAGCAGTTTATGTAGTCCTACAGCATTTCATGTAAACATAGCACTGTTAGTAGTATATATGCATAGTATAATTAGCCTGTATAGTCTTTTCTACTGTGAAGTTCTTAGCTTATGGTTGATTCACATTAACTACTTTGTATGTATATGATGTATTACCATGCTTTTATTTTGTTCATGCTTATGTAAATCGCTCTGGATTAAGAGTGTCTGCTAAATGCCTAAATTGTTACAAATCCTAGTCACACCATGCCACACAATTGTGTGTAATATTATTTAGTTTGTGGTATTGGCATTTTATTTTCCACTTCTTTTTATGGAATAAGTATTAATATTATATTAATGGGTTTGTGTAGATGAAGAAGTCAACCAAAGAGTTGTTCTTGGAGGTGACGAGCTCAACCAACCTGCAGACCTGTAAGGATGTCATGGATGCTCTCATTGTAGTAAGCGTTGCTCTTTCTTCTCTCATTTATTTGTGTAATGGTGGATATTATATGGTCTATATTTATCATATTGTTATAAGTGTGACACTGCTTTTAGGATTACCGTATGCACAGAGACACACATCCAGCAAACGGGGTGGTTCATTAGGCAAAAGCACCTGGTACATTATTTTGGCATGGCCTCCCGTGACGGTTCCACGTGAGCTGAGGTGATACCAAAACGTGACATGAAAACACCGAAGAGTGATTGGTCAGCGAGAATCGTCACTAGCATGATTGCGCCATGGTAAAATAGTGATTGAATCAACATTGAGCAACTGGCATCATGTCCTCAGAGGTGAAATAGATAATTTCCAGTCATCATTAATATTTGTGCTAGTTTGAAATTCAGCATTATCATTGTTTCATTGAGACACTTCAGCTCAGAGTGACCATAGACCATTTATTGCAAAGCTATTGCATTTTAGTATGTCGGTGTGGCTCTGCTCATGTGATATCAGATAACCTGTGTACCGAGACATAGCTCTGATATCACATTTGATATCTCAGATTATCTGTGCACCGTGATGCAGCTCTGATTAGTCTGATATCAACGAAAATACATGACACATCAACACATGTATTAACACAATGAATCAACACAATCTCATACACAATCCAATAATATCCAATGACACCTGAAAAAATAACTACAGGGAGGAGGCAGGGGAGATTTTCACGCAGACGCTGAACAAGCTTGCTTTGACAGCTCGGCATGTAGAATGAGTGGTACTGAGCTGCGGTGTGACTGAGACGGCCCGGAGCGAACGAGTGTGAAGGGAGATGACCTGGAGAGGCAGCTGATTTAAAGAAGCAGAATGTATTACTACAGGGAATGAACGAGGGGGGGGACTATATAAAATAAACCATCTGCCTCCCGTCACGTGCCTCAATGAAATATCGCTGCGCTGGATTTAGCGGACCGGGCCGGACCCTCTCCTTTTGCAGACGGGTTGGACATTATTGCTATGATGACCCGGCTACATTGAGGGGTTCCTCCTATCTGCTGTGAAAAAACAAAAGTAAAGCCAGTAAAGACCCCCCCCCAAACACACACACGCGCGTTCTTAAATTTCCCAATATGGCAGACAGCAACACATGGCAAGTGATGGCACCGGTTCACATATACAGTCAGTATAACGGGGGCGTGTGCTGAGCTCATGACAGTGTGAGAGCAGTCAGTGGAAGAACTGAGCTCATCATAGCTGGAGGGTGAGCGGACGGACCCGCCGGTGTACAGTGTCACCACCAGTGTGTGTGTGGAAAGTAACCGAGTACATTTACTTTTTTACTTCTGCTTTGCACTACATCTCAGAGACAAATATCTTTTACTACACTTGACAACTCTTAGTTACTTTGTACATTTTGATTATTATTACAACTAGGGATGTCCCGATCAGTTGTTGTTGTTGTTTTTTTTGCTCCCGATTCCGATCATTTGATTTTAGGACATGCTGATACAGATTTTTTTTCCTGATCTGCTTTTGGATCACCCGATCCGATCGGGAACAACCCTAATTACAACCACTTCAGCGGCCTTATTACACATTTTGGCCATTTGAAAAATAGCCGTTGTACAAGTTCACGACATCTGCTGTTCTCAAAAGATGTTTACAATATTTGAAAGCTCGAAATGGGAACATTCGTTCCGCATAATGAGTATTTTGTACTTTTCGTACCTTACGTATATTTTAGTGCTGATACCTTTCTTTTTTTTTAAAGATTTGTTTTTGGCTTTTTTGCCTTTTATTGATAGTTATTAGTGAAGAGAGACAGGAAAGAGGGAGAGAGAGAAGGGGAGAGACACGCCGCAAAGGTCGTCATGAACGGGACTCGAACACTCGACGCGCTGCTAGGCCAGAGCCTATTATGTGGCATGCGCCTGGACCACTTGGCCAGAGGGCGCCCCAATGCTGATACTTTGCTACTTTTATTCAAGTAAATGTTGAATTCCGGACATTTACTTGTATCTGAGTATTTTTTTACATTGCCGTATTGATACTTTTTACTTAAGTAAAACACGCGAGTACGTTTTTCCACCACTTGACTGTCACACGCGACGGACCGATCGCACGGCTCACAATACCATCGCTGCAACTCTAGAGCTTTGCATGTACACATTGTATACACTGTTGACGTATTTCACTGGCGTAAACAAAGACGCACAACAGAACAGTCCAGGGATGTTGCCTGTTCTACTAGATTACAGGGAATTTGATATTTGTTCTTTTGTATAGATTGAAATTGACTGATGTATGAAATGCGTATTACAACTTACTACTACAAGGAAATATGCACATGTACATATGATTCTCTTTTTCTACTCTCTGTTTGCTCTTTTTCTCTGCACTCTATATTCTATCCTTATTTACTTTTCTTTTTTTGCTGTATTTTTTGGATGGATTTGTCAAACGATTTTACTCTTGAATGTCGCCATTCCAACAGTCCAGCATTTGAATCTTTCCACGAGCTAATTAGAAATGTAATCAAATTGATTAGAGGTGAAATTAGATGGGAGTAACCAAGGAATGTGACTTGAAAGCCAACCCTCAGGTTTAGGTTTGCACCGGAGAAGAATGCGTTTCCTTCTCTTGTCCTGTATTTGCACATTCCCAGTACCATATCAGATACCACGCTATAAATATTTAACCAACACGTCGAAAAACATTAACATTCGTTACTGAAAGAAGTTTGGGGATGGCTATTCGTCAGGTCTACAACACTTGAGTCAAAGATATGGGTAAAAACAGCCGTAACAGAAGAATATCGTATCATTTTAAACCAATTGAGAGCAATTGATTTGATCAGATGTGTGTTAACTATATTCCACTTTGCAAATAGGTGCAGTAACATGAATGATGTAAGAACATAATTCAAATACTATAATATATAACACATTTATATTTAGGCATACAATGTATATGTATATGTGAATATGTTCTGATTTTAAAATTGTTTTAGTGACTATAAAACCCTCAGCAGAAGTATATATAGTAAAAAAAAAATCCATTTTGTACACTTGAGTAAAATTTGCACTCAAGATTTGACTGTGTAGGGGTATTTTCCTTTACCTTTTCCTTTCTTTTGCCATGGTGTATACCAGTATCTATCTATATATGCACTTATTATTTTTCCTTGTGAATTGACAGAGCATACAGTACACACAATGGCGTGAGAGAACAGAGAGAATAGTGATGAATTTGTATTCATGCCGAGTTTAACCCTTTCTAGACGGGAACCTTTTTGGTGTTTCAAGCATTATGTTATGCTTTAGCTATTGAAAAATAGCTTAAGCATTTTCACGATTTTTCAAAAATAGCAGACCTACAAGCTTGTAGATCTGCTATTTTTGAAAAATCGTGAAAATGTGGCGCAAATCTTTGAATATATTGTTTCAGAGTGAAAGTTTTTAACTCATATCTTTGGTTCTGGGGGGTTCCTGGAACAACATACTTTCAGATGAGGGTCGGGGGGCAATTACAGATAATTTTTGGGGTCCTTGAGATTCATTATTTGAGAACTACTAGCATAGAAATAAGGGTTTTTCAGAAAACTTTCAGTATTTAGAAGAAATTTTTAGTCGTTTTCAGGTCTAAATGGGTTAAAACAAACAAACCACAAGACATTTAATGAACATTGCTGTGTTTTTTTTCTCCCCTCCTCACAGAAAATGGCAGAGCTGAACCGACAGACCGTGGAGACCAAGGAGGAGGCCGGGTCCGACGGGGAGGGCGGAG
>OOFJ01105048.1:0-10485 GCA_900323375.1 Benthosema glaciale
ATCTGTGTTATGGCCGATAACCGATATTACCGATTCGATATGATCTCATTCTGTATTGAAAAACATTATATAATAATTTTGTCCATTCTGAGAAATACATGTATCAGGGTGTCTGCACTGCAGGCTTAGGCAAGTGAAATTTAACTTTAATACCTTTTTATATTTAATTTAATTTAATTGTGAGCTTGTAAATCTGTTCAAGCTGTTACTTTGGGCGTGTTTATCTGTAAAGACAGACCGATTAATAGGACCAATTAATTAATCGGTCTGATTGCTTAATCGAACCGATAACGATTAATCTAAAAATAACTCAAATCGGCCGATACCGATGTTTTTGCCGATTAATCTCCCATCACTACTGAGGACTCTAGCTGAAGCACTCATTCAATGTCACTTTGACTAGCAGTCGAGCACCACAAAGGCTTTAAACAAGGCTTCAGAGTGACTGACATTCCAAAAAACAAAGCTACTGCTTCTTGGCCTCACAGGCTGCCTCACTCCTATACAAGCGTGCAGCCCCCATGGTGATTATAATAAGTTTTCGCCGAGTCCAGCCACTGAGGTGTACTAATTAAATAGCACTAATTAGCTACACCTGGCCAACAGGGCACTGCATCCACATAGCAGGATGGTTACTGTTGGCCTACATGTTTCTTTTTGTTACTACTTGTGTATATGATGCCCATCCATCCATCCATCCATCTTCAACCGCTTATCCACAGTCGGGTCGTATATGATGTTTTGCATATTATTGTATATCATTGTTTGTCTTTAAATCAATTCAATGTATTGATGAATTGATTACACAACCTCAATGGAAATAAGCCATGGGCTTTCTGGGGCTATCCTTACAAGTTTTAGAATCCTTTTGCATAAATCTGTACTTTAGTACAGAATACTTTGCAAACTGTTAAAGTACTCAATCAATTCCAAAGCTCCATCATGCGTCTGTGCTGCGCTCTCTGATCCCCTGATATTCCTGATATTCAAACCAGCAGCACACGTGACCTGTGTAACCAAAAACCCGGCCTTCTCAGTCCTGTTATGCGTGTACATGGCAGCACAAGGGGAGTCACTCAATTTTACCACTGTCTGAAAGCCAATGACCACGTGATATGACACGAAGTGGGGATATTGCTCATGCATATGCAGTCATCATGGATATTGTTTTCCGTAATCAGGGGCAGGGCCGCACCAAAAAAGCAAATATAGGCCAATTTCTCTGCTATATCATTGTTACACCAGCAAGCACTGTACAGGTAGGAAGGAACATACAGTATTATAGGCTCCTGTGATGGATGTGTTGCCATGGCCCATATGACATATACGTTCAGTTCCATTCAATTAACACGCAAGTCTGTTTTTTCTCACATTAAGTCTTTCAGTGCAAAGTAGCTTACTGATCAACAGTGACCATCCACCTTGACCTTGGACTAGATGTGGGCACCTTATTGTGCCCATGCATGATGTGCCTATTCCCCCAAAATATCCCCAAATAGTGCAGGCTTAACCACTTCAACCACAACATCCATATTGTGGGGATTATTTGGGACTTGTTGATCAGCTATTTTATGCGAAAGCTCTCCCCACAATAACATAAAATGGAAAATACACTAGTATAGAGCCCTGAGGGGCTCAGATATTGGGTTTAAGTTGTAAAAGCTGTATGGGAAGAATAGTTTTTTAGGGGCGCTAGCCCCTCCAACACCTGGCTTTGTGTCTGCCCCCGCGACCCCACAATGTCATGTGGCAGTGGCAGCCAAGTCTATGGACCTTTTACTATCATGTATTGCGCATGCCCCGCAAAGGCGCCCTCACTTACAAAAAAGTGCAATTTGTTTTTTGAGGGGCAGCTAGCCCCTCCAATGCCTAGCTCTGTGTGTTCTGCCTGTGACACGGGCCAAGTTTATGTGGACTGTCTGTCTGAATGAATGCAAGAACGCTCATCCCAAAACACGCTCGCTCTGTGTCAAATCCGGCAACCTTGGAACAGTCGCCACTCGCCACCAGGTATTCCAAGCGTAACCTCAGAAAACTGCCTAAACCTAACCTTATTCCTAAACATAACCTCAGTAAAACTATACCTAACCATAACCTTGTTATTCCTAACCAGAATACAAGAACTGCTGGGGGGCGAGCAATCCGCGGGTAAAAAAAATAGAGGACGAGCTTTCTGGTTACTGTTGAATTGCAACAGGACCTAAACACCCAATTAGTTGTAAACAGGTTCCTTTAACATGTCGTTCTTTTAAGGTCTGGTATGTAAATTGTATGAATGTACTTTATTAACTAGACCTGTACGTGTCCGTCGGCCACCTGCCTACAGTACTTGGGAACGATGCAACTTGGGAACCTAATAACACCCTTTTATCATACATAGCACCCATTTTAACTATGTTTCTGTGTCCCTTTTGTGCTCATACTGTATATGGAGATCTCTTTAGTATGCAATGCCCGTTGTCATAGCACCCATTTAACTGTCTGTGTCCCACATGGAGATCTCTGTCACCATATCCACAATGTTGCGTCTAGGCACGGCTATTTTCTGCTCAGAGCCGGCATCTCTTCCTGGTTTTTAGACCGCTGGTGGATGGAAATGAAGCTCCACCCATGCGGCTGAATGCCGCGTCGGGCAGATTCCCGGAAACTCTTGCCTCCGCAGCATTCTGGCACCCCAGACTCTAGGCACTGCACTCCCTGTGGTGGTTTGGAACGTGTGTGTCAAAGTTGAAGTCGGTGGGGCAAACGGTTCTCGAGTTATGTACAAGTGTGGCAATGAGCTTGTATTGGATATTTTAAAGAAGAGGCCTGGCCCGGGGACCCCAGCCAATATATTTAAATGGTTCTCTTTTGTATTACTGTAATAGGCAGCATGAGATCTTTCTGCAGGACAGACACACCCCTATTTTAGATTGAATTTTTTTACCTACTGTAGTAGGGAAGTAGCCAATATTGCTGATAGCCAGCCAGGTGATATCAATATTTTAAAAGTCCCATAAATTATTTTTGCATTGTTCTTACAGAATGCATAATGCGTTTCTTCTCTCCATATAGTCAGGTTTTTCCCTTCCCATTATCTAATTTGCATGGTACCCTATAATAAGATGTAAAAAAAAAAGCAGTGGTGATTTTCAATTAATTCAAATGGTACACCCTGCCTTTAAAAGTAAAGCTTGTGCCCAAAAAAGGTTGCCCACCCCTGAATGCAGTCAGTTTGATGAATAACAAATGCATAAAGCATCCATTCTTTCGATGCATGTCTTAAGCTGTGTTGTATGTTTGAGCTATAGCCGTGAACCATAGTGTACCAGTTATTTTCTTTGTGTATTTCTATCTCATAGCAGCACTGATAAAGTCTACCATTGATTTGTCTGGGTTTCTCTTGCTTGATAGAAAACTCTATTATGATTAGGATGCCAATATTTCCTTTCTAGCCTGGGAGGGGTTTGTGTAGAATACTTAATGCACTGACTGTTCAGGCTGTTCAGATATAATCTGTAAAATGTCGTCATGTATTTGTTAAAGTATGACAGTGGTATTACACTGGAGAGGGGAAAATAACAACCATTGCAATCCACCATATGGCTGTCGCCTATTAGTATCACTATCCAAGCATATGAAATGAAGCATGTACTTCAAAACCCTGAGTCTTTGTTTAAGTCTCTGAGAGTGGAAGTATGGAACCATGAAGGATTTACTGCGTAGGTCTGTATTTCATAAGACTGGCAGACATGCTGACTCAGTATTTTAATGGTCAGAGGCTCTTCAGTGTTATGTAATTGGTATCCACTGCTGCATGATATTGTCTCCCTGTAAAGGTAATGAGGTGTTACTGTAGCATGCTCCTGTCTCCAAAAAGATAGCCAATTAGCCATTGATGTATTTTGACTTACTTGTCTGATGTACATCAGTAATTCTCAAACTTTTTTATTTTCATGGACCCCAATCTACACTGTAAAAAGAATCTGCGTTCATTTATACAAATGGGCTCCCAGCTTGTGAGTGTCCATTTGATTTAATTTGTACACCTACTGATCAGACCCATAAGGGTCCATTTGGTTCCTACCATATCAAATATTAGTTGTGAGTGTGAACCCCACATAGACACCCGGACAGGCGGACACCACACTGATGTAGATGGGATACAGTCAGGAAAGCTCCCAAAAGTCTGTTCAAAGTCCAAACAAATGAACCACTTTGAATGGATATTGGATAGTACTCACACTTTACGGTACATGCTAAGATATTCATCCCCATATCCACAGAGCAATGGATCACTCCTGTTGAATATCCGATTGTCACCATGCTTCTTTTGAATCTTAAATGTAATGGAAAGATGCAGATCGGACCTTATTCTATCTTGTTATAGCTGAGCTTCCTGCATGAGCTGAGTGTGGCTTGATGGATTGCAAGATAGAAGCCAGGGGGAAAGGAAATGAACCTGTCTTTCATTTTGTGTGCACTGTGTTCTGTTTATCAATAGTGTCACTTCCAGACAGAATGTAATAAGCACTTTTGATTAGATATTTGCCGACTTGTCTAGTTTAATTTGTTGTTGGATTGATTTGCTAAAGAGTAGCACCCAGTGAAAATATGAGGTAATGTGTTTAACAAATTCATTCATGGGGTTTCAAAAGAACGGAATCATTCAATAAATAGTCCAGCTGTGATATGGATACATGTGCTTATTTCCAAATATGCCTATGAAATTAGTTTTTTGCACCTAAATGTAAAATTGTATATTGTAACTTAAATTAATGTCCAGTGATATTGGAACACCACAGAGTTAAGTAGTATACTAGTAGTAGGAAATAAAGGAATAGGATGCAATCTCAGATCATATTTCAGGTGTACAGTAAGGAGTAGGCATGGAGGAGAATAAGCCCCACAGCAAGCTTATGAAAGCCATTGTGAGTACGAGCCTCAGAGAGAGGCGTGTTTTGACATGTGGCACATGGGACACAGCTCAAGCATGCCACCCATATATTTTCTATTCCAGCAACAAAGTGGTGTCATGCCAGAGATGCCAGAAGGTGATGATCCAAAGCGCGTCTTCTATTTGTTGCAATACAGCCAGCTCAAACAGCTTTAAAAACATCAATTTCAATTCAATTCAAAGGGCTTTATTGGCATGAGAAAACATACGTTTACATTGCCAAAGCAAAAGGCACAATACAACAGTACAACATACGATACAGTCAAGACAAAAATTATGTACATTTGTAAGTCAGAATTAAAAACATCATTGCTCTTGTCCTGTCACTGTGCGGGAGTACAGAAGAGCACCCATTTTTCCTTGCGAAAGCCTAAATATTTTATATGGCAACATTTTTTTTACGTCCTATAAATTAGGCTTTACACTCCAAACACTATAGGTATGGAGGCTCAATTCTTTCTATATTCTATAAAGTGCCAAATATATTAGTTTACCTTGTTTTGTTTACACAATCGTGAACTTTGGAGTGGAGAAATGCAAGGCCCTTGAGCTGTTGCATATCATTTTCCATAAAGGGCTCAGTGGGATAACACAAAGAGAAGCATAAATAGAACAGTAGCCATATCCTGCCAAGCCTATGGGGTAATTATATATTTAGTAAGAATCTGCTGCCAATTTGTTATTATTGCTACTTGCCATCTGCATTGAATTAAAATATGCCTGTGAGGCAGACTGTGGACTACATATGGTGTAATACATACCGTGTTCAAACTATTTCACCTTCAAATGAAAGTCAAAATGGTGATGGCCTTGAGAGATAAACAGTAAAATCCTGAAAAGAAATGACCCTTACATACCATATTTTCATAGGCTTTTGTTGTTAATGTTACTGTAGTGTAAAGATTCAAGATTTAATTGTCTATCATAATGATATGGGGCTTTAACAAACAACATAAAAACATACACCTATCATCCATGGAAAAAAACAAAACAAGAAAAAGAAGGAAAAATTGCTCACAAATTCAAAAGCTCACAATGCATCACATCACATAAAGCCGATTGTCCTGGGTAATAAGTTATTTAGCACCCTACTACTAGTGGCTCTGTGGCCACGAAGCCACTTGTCAAGTAGCAGCATCTGTGGTTGAGATGACTAGGTTCTTTGATAAGCCTACATGCTTTTCTGACCCAACATGGGTCAGAAATGGATGTGGCTTGAGGGAAGCTCACATGCACTCTGCAATGCTTCGAAAGCAGTGCAATTCCCATAGCAGGCAGTGATGCAACCAGGATGGTGCCTCTGGAGAAGGACCTTAGGCTCCATGCCAAACATCAGTTGCCTGAAGTGAAAGAGGTGTTGCTTGCTGTACATGCTTTCTTCCCCACATGTGGGACACGCTCGTGTGCATATCCCATTCCCATGTGAGTTTGTCAGTGAATGACCGAGAGATGTTGTTGCAGAGCAAGGCCTTCTCCACTGCGGTCAGGTTCTTGACATCTCTCCTGCAGGCTGTCTCATCATCGTCAGTGATCAGGTCTAAGAGTTGAGTCTGAGTGGTTTTGATTACATGCTTGGTGATACATCTTGTCATGGTTTTCTCTGTGAAGTTGTACCAGGATGCAATGTTGATTGAATGTGAGGACTGAGACTGTGACCAGAAACAATGCTGCAGTTAAAATTTCCTCAGGTGAAGGACAGTTGGTAGTTGATTTCAGTGCAAGTAAAATATCTTAAAGATCTTGACATGTTCCACCGCCAGCCTCTCCAGCCTGAGCAGTCCAGAGAGTGTGTGGCCGGGGTGTCAGTCAGCATATGCCTGTCATTGTCCACAACACAGTTCTTTGGTCTTACTGATCTTCTGTTCTAGGGAGCTCTCCTGGAACCAGAGGAGAAGGTTCACATATTGCCTCTATAATGATCATATGAGAGTGAGACAGCAGCCCAGCACACAACAATAGCAAATGCTTCCTCAGCATCTCTCAGAAATCCATTACAGTAATTTGTTGTGTATCATGTGTGCGAGTACCATATCTTTAAGAAGGCCACCCCTCTGTAGTGGGCAAGCTCCTGCTAGGTAAATTGCTATGTAAGAGGGGCATTGACAGCTAATTAAAGGCAGCCTCGCTCAGCAAGCTGCTTGTGGTTCATCCCTGACACCACAGAAGGAGAAGAACTGAAAAGGGGGGGGAAATGTGACAATGGACAATGGAGGCACACTTTGTACTGAGGACATAGAAAGCAAGCGTAATCTCAATTTCGTACATCCTGTAGTACACAAAGAGTTGGCACGCCACATCTCTGAAGAGAAAATATGTAAAGTATAAGAGATATAATAAATCCATTAGGCTATTTATTCACCATGCGATATGGTTGGCTTGTTGCCTCAAAAATGCCTGTGTGGAGTCTGTGGACAGAGATAGTTTTTCTTTAGATTTTGTTTTGAAATGAAAAAATATTAGATATAACATACAGTATGTCCACTCCACACTCATTTGGGTCCTGTCCCGTTCCCAGGCTTGTTCAATCTCCGTGCTATTTATAGCATGGCTAGAATCAAACAGGATCTGAGCTTTCGCCTGAACTGCTGCTTAGCTGAAGTACCGTTTGCCTCGTGCTCTCTCTGGGGATTAGAAAAAAAAAACACCCGCTAAGTAATGGGTGCAATATTTCTTGCAGTGACATGCAGGCATGCTATCGTACCATATCGCTGGACACTGGACAATAAGTGACAGAATGTTCAGGCAAGCCACGCTGAAATACAGTGGCATAGAATGTTGGAGACAGAGGTTTGCGAGAGAGACCTAGGCCTTACATCAGGGTCAGACAAAAGGTCAGTAGGATCTTAATTTTGGCCAACTGATGAAATTGTAACGATGCAAAGCACAAAGCATGCCATGTCCATAAATTTCAGCGGGGTGCAGAGCGTTACATATAACTTGGCCATATACCCGCCCTCTACCCCCAGAAATTATTTAGGAACAGAGGAGCCCAACAACAGTGCTTGCACCCAGGCTCCCGGACCTAAACCCTGTTAAAAGGTAGCCTACTTACATTTTCTAGTCAAGTCAATATGGCATGGTTTGTAAGGATTCTGTATTATTATTATGCTTTCACAATGCCCCCTGTGGACCATTATTGTCACGATTCAAAAAGAGTACACGCCGTCCTATCGTCAGTACTACCTTGTATGACCAATGCAGCATACTTTCTACTACTGTACTGTTCATATGGATAGCATTGTCAGCTGCCTTATAGTGCCCTCATGTGGTCTACAAATGAATTACTTGGCCATACAATCCATACTCCAATAAACAAACAGACAAGAGTAAATGTGCTCTTGTGATGGGATGTCTGAAGTACTTACCCTAATTACTACCTCCATGTGTAAATAGCACTTGAAAAAATGTACATGACCCTGCCTCTTTCAGAGATAAAAGATAAACAGTAAGAAGCTGATACACAACATTTAATTTGTGTTTCTATTGCTAATATGCATCCAAATGTATTTAACAATGTGTGAATGACTCAAATATTTTGTGGAGATGAAATTACATTAGTAGGAGAAAAGTAGACAAATTCACCCTGTAGTCTTTTGTACAAAATATATTGAGAAAATGTATTGTTTTCATTTGCAGAGACACATCTGTCTAGTCAGTGAACATAATACTGTACATTGTGCGTCAAATGCAATACTTATTGTTTACCACTGGGTGTCCTCATTTTCCAGTAACATCTTTTAAACAGTAATTCATTTGATATTTTGTCCAGACACTACTACAATGACTACAATTCAGAGACACTGTCTGTCTGTCTGTCTGTCTGTCTTGTCTGTCTGTCTGTCTGTCTGTCTGTCTGTCTGTCTGTCTGTCTGTCTCTCTGTATCTCTCTCTGTATCTCTCTCTGTATCTCTCTCTCTCTGTATCTCTCTCTCTGTATCTCTCTCTCTGTATCTCTCTCTCTGTATCTCTCTCTCTGTATCTCTCTCTCTCTCTCTCTCTCTCTCTCTCTCTCTCTCTCTCTCTATGTTTTATGCCTACACCCGCGACAGCTGTGGATAGAGGCATAGGCTCTAGTGATCCGTACATCTGCTAGTATGTACTATACATACATAAGGAACCGATACATACATGAATACATCCGTATGTACGTACCTTGCCATAAGTATGTACTAATCCTTGAGAATGTGATATCTGTGAATGCCTTAAGGAAATTTGATTATATCTGACAGAAGTGTCCACTTGGACTCAAGGATGGACTGATTAGAGAATTTGGTGGTCAGAGGTCAAGGCCATTGGGACCTCAAAACATTTGTATGTTCATTAAGTGTTCTCTGCATATAGTGAGTCTGCCAGTCTGGACATGGGTGTAAACTGCAACTTGTTGGAGGACAACCTCGATGCTGTATTTCTACTTTGGTCCTGGTTCTCTCAGAGATGTGTTGATTGAGAGAGAGAGAGACAGATGCATGCAGACAAAGCCGGGATTGATAAAAATAGGCTGATCTGAATGACAAAGGGCCTAAATGGACCGACTGCGTCAGTATGCCTGGTCTACAGTATACAGGAACATCACCGTCCGTTACTATGGAGGTGCAGAGGAGGTCTGTACGTTTCACTATTTGGTGCCTTGATCTAAGATGCAGAAGCATTGTATAATGTAGGAGTCCTTGGTGATGGAGATGGCATTTGTGGTGGATTGAGAATGTGTGCATGCATGCTGAAGAGAGACAGGGATGATAAGAAGCCCCTCTCCTGCATATATGGGACCGACCGACATCAAACTCTGTAAACACATCGGCAAGGACTGAAGGGAATGCGGTGCTGAGACGTTTGGATACGCGGTTGACCAGAACAGAGATCTTCATATATGGGCCTAAAAGGCACACTTGTATGGAGTCTATGGAAACATACAGAGATCTCCATATATGGGCACAAAAAGGGACACAGACATAAGGGTACAACAGTTCTCTGACAAAGCCCCCGACACTGTTGTTCAGACATATTGGTCGGATCAACATTGTACTACGTAATCTGGTATATACGCACACTGTAATATACAAAGGCTCCAAATCAGTTTCCATTATTGTGGCCTGCAACCTTAACTCTAACTTAGAGGAAGCTTTTATGAATAAAGTCATTAAATACCATAGGTTCAATCCACTTGTATTTATCTTTGCCAGCCTAGGACATGTACATAGGTTGGTTGGTTGTAAGAGGCTCCCAACAACTTGGGATGCCAAAAGCTAAAAGTTTAAACTTTAATGGCTTGCACAATGCAGTGCAATCTCTTCTATCGACATTGGTAGCCGGCTAGCCGCCAATATGGCGAAGACCTCTGAGGGCCGCTGCAGATTTGCTGAATGTACTTTTATACAGCACCTCGTAAATAGTTAATACATACATTATTTGTGTGTGTGTGTGTGCGTGTGCGTGTGTGTGTGTGTGTGTGTGTGTGTGTGTGTGTGTGTGTGTGTGTGTGTGTGTGTGTGTGTGTGTGTGTGTGTGTGTGTGTGTGTGTGTGTGTGTGTGTGTGTGTGTGTGTGTGTGTG
>OOFJ01105061.1:0-12226 GCA_900323375.1 Benthosema glaciale
AGAAAACTCTAGTTTATATATGTAGCGCATGTGATGGATACACTGAAATATGATGACCTTTGAGCAAAGCCTCAATACTAAAAACTGACATGTATGACTATGACATCATGTATACTTCATGTGGTATGTTTTTGGCTGTAATGTCACACTTACATGTGCAGTACTACTGCACTTAAGTGAGTCTAGTGGACAATATTGGTCTGTGCTTCCCAATTACGTTTCTTTTTATAACACTGAACTAATTGGAGATGTGCTCTAAGAAGCTCAAGCTATCATGTGTGAGCAGCAGCTGTACTGCACACCAGTTTCACACGAACTAAACAGGACATTACACAAGATTAATCTTTAGGTCTAACCAGCCTGTGAAACGGTGCTGATTATTGGTTAGCTCTGAAAAGACATGCACGCACACGCACGCACGCACACACTACATCATCCTCATCACTATTGCAGTGTTTACAAAAAAAACCTCTAGTTTACATATGTAGCTCATGTGATTAATAGACTGAAATATGACCTTTTGGCAAAGCCTGAATGCTAAAAACTGACATGTATGACTATGACTTTTATAACAAAAAATGAATTGCATGGATGCAACTGGGACGTATCCTCAGTGACGTATCCCAAGGTCATCTGGGTTTCGGGTCTCTCGAACATCATACCCCTCACTCAGGTGACCCAGCAGGGGTTGATCAAGTCCCGACGTACGTCCCAGTAGCTACCCTCGATCAGTCCATCAGGGAAAGACCAAGGCCACACAATCCGTTGCTACGGAACTACTTTGTACTCTGCCGGGACTGGGAGAACCAGATTCTGGCACATGAAAGGACTAGGCTCTGTGGGTTGACTCTCACCAGGCCCGGGACCTGTGCGTTGCACCAGACTCCCAGCACCAGGCACTTCATTCAGGAGTGGTGGATTATAATGGCCCTCCTAAAGGCCTCACCGGGGGCTGTTGGGCTTCCTCCTCACGGAGGACACAGGCTGGGGCGCTAACCATACTGCTCACCCCTGTATACTTCATCATAAGAAAGTGTTGCTCACCCGCAATCAGTTATTCTCAGGGGCAAGCGTATGGCCAACTAGTACCTACTAGGAAAGTATCCTATGATGATGTTTTTGGCTGTAATGTCACACATACATGTGCAGTACTACTGCACTCTAGTGGACAATATTGGTCTGTGCTTCCCAATGACGTTTCTTTTCATAACACTGAACTAATTGGAGATGTGCTCTAAGAAGCTCAAGATGTGTGAGCAGCAGCTTTACTGCACACCAGTTTCACACGAACTAAACAGGACATTACACAAGATTAATCTTTAGGTCTAACCTGTTTAGCGCTGAAAACACACACACACACACACACAAACATTGAGAAGTACACACGCTCAAACGCACATGCATGTGTCAGTGGGCATATCCATAGAGCACCGGAGTCTGACGTCAATATCGGAAGAGGGCGCAACTCGCCGGGTTCATGTACTTTTTTATTTGCATTGTAATCCCCATAGGGGGATTTTAGATCGCCTCAAATAATAACTGTGTTTGACAAACAAATCATCCCGGCCGTTACGCTCATGTGGATATGAAGAATCAACTGACTGAGAGAAAACACTAATATTACTGCTGCTGAATTACGGTAGTTACATTTTCGCTAGAAACAGACTGCATCATATATGAGTGACTGATGGTCGTAAACGAGACAGTTTGTTTACTTTCAGACCGCAATTCTTATAACGAGATGATTTTAAGAGGACCCCCATGTTATTCTCCATAGATAAACTACTTCCGTGAACCACGGGATAACGGGTACCACGAGTAACGTCAGGACTTCGGTGCTCTATATATTCAAGCATGCACACCTTTATCCAGTACGTACATATGGAGTGGTGTACACAGTACGTTTAGAAGTTATGGTAAAAGTCACACTTATTATGCGTTTCTCATGGCTGCACCCGCTGTGTTGCAGCCTCGCGGGTATATTGTCAAGGTCTCCCAGGCATCCGTTTAACACTGCTCTTCTTGCAACTGCACCAACACTTGAAAATCTGAAAATGTTTGTTTGTAAAAAAAAACAAAAAAACAACAACAACATAATCCACTGGCGAGTGGAGGGGAAAAGAGATTGCAACTATAATTCAACAAGCAAGCAGGAAAAAGCGACGTGACACTATTACAAAGGTTACATCTGTATACAGTGCACAGTACTGTACACACAGTACACAAATCCTCAGTGTTACATTCACTCAGAGACGATAAAAACCCACAATGTTTTACTTATTAACACAACAGGAGTATGCGGTATGCATGTGCCATCTCCTGCCATCTGCCTCAAACATTTATAAATGGTTTGAATATGAAACACATTAGACCACAGACCGCATTAACACTCCTACCTGCCAAAACGGAGGTCTCCGAGGTCAGGCTGGGAGCGCACCAGTCTACAGTCTGGGAGCGCACCAGTCTACAGGCTGGGAGCGTCTATTGAGCAACGTTCGATGTCATTTCCGGTCGGGACGTCATCCAAAGTGGTCCCCCGCCCTCGATTTTAATGGCTGTGATCAAACATCTTAAAATGTGAACAATTCTTGATCTAAATCAATGCTTCTGAATTCTAACCTAAGATTGCGTTCAAAGATTATGTTTTGACGGCCCATCGTGCCGGTCCTGTTGCTTGGCGCGTATAGAACTAATCATACCTCCCGTTGTTGTCGATCCCCTCGGGGGTGTTTTGGCTATAGAAGCTACTTCTAGCTCCTTCCAAGATGGCGCGGCGCAACCTTGAAATACGCTCTGAAGCTTCAAATCACCTGATTTTAATGGTTCCCCCCTGGGCGTTAAGGTTGTTAATTTATTTTAGACCCCAATCGACACTGTGAAATCCTCAGTGTTAATTTTCTTTTTACCCTGGGAGTTCAGAAAGGGCCAAATGGACCTGTAGGGTCCGTCTTATAGTCACAGGCCCATAAGGGTCCATTAACAATCAATCATTTCGCCAGAACCCCCCCTCCCTCAAAGGACCCCTGGACCGCACGTTGAGACAGCGGTGCTCGAATATAACCACCTGCCCACAGCACGAGCGCGCCCCAAGTTCCATGCAGCGGCCCCCACCCCCCTCTCCCCTAGTGTGTCGTAGGAGCAGCTTAAAGATGATTCCCTTTTAAATCTGCAATGGTAATTGTATTTCTCCCATCCAATCCAATCCCGTTAGAACCCCCGGTGGCTCCTCTGCAAACTGCCCCGAGGCAATTATACAAAATGTCAATGAATTAAGTAATAGCCTGGTGTCACGCCAGAAGGTGCTCACTGTTGATCACTCTCATGTCAGCAGAAAAGAAAGAAAATACATCTGTCACCGGCCGCACGCACACACACACGCACACACGCACACACGGGTACAAACCATTTAACCTTTGTATAGCACTGCACACTCGCATATTGCTGCAACCCATATAGCCCCTGTCCAGAAGACGCACACACACACAGACGAGTTCAGTGACTGTTGCTCTTCCAGAGAAATGGGTCCTCACAACCTTGCGTGTAGACTTTGGTCTGCAATGTAGATAAGACCCCACATAGGGGTGAAAATACAGACCCGCTTTGACGCAGCAAAGCTTATAGAATACAAATGCAGGTAATCTGTTTACACCCACTAGATACATTAAGGGAGGCTGACAGCCATTGTGGCTACTTTGCACAATGCCGGCTCAAAAACCTTGCATATCGACATTCCAACCGGTTTGATAGAGAAAGTATACAGGTACGTTGAACCAGTGAAAGGTAATAACAAGAGATGTGACCCAATAATAACACCATGGAATCCATTGCATACGCAGCATGCTTTTTTTTGGCTCGTTCTTCATTTCCTGAAAAGTATAACCATTCGCCATGCGAGGTTTCCGGCCGACGGCGTTCGACATGCATTTGCACATAGATCATGTTTTCCCTCGCGTGCGCGGCTATACGGTACTGACATGGCATACATCATGGAAGTGCTGGTTCGTGCATGGCCATGTGGTATAATATGGAGGTATGGAGATTGTTAAGAAGCCAGGCGTCTTACAATATTGAACAATACATGATTCATGGGGCTTGGTGAGTTGAGAAAGCTACAGTGAAAGGGAAAAGCTTGCCGTGTAGTTGGTAAGTGGGTGCAAGAATGTGCCTGTAATGCACAATGTCTGGTTTATACCTGGATGCACACGCAGTGAGAATAGCCGATCTACAAGCTCACTGTCCAGCTACAGTATATACACCGGTATACCCCCGGGCGTGGGAAAAGGGAGACATCGAAGAGAGGACGGGGAAGGATCAACATATGGAATGACAGAACAGGTCAGCTCCATATGTGGACATCTGAGGGTTTGAGGTCAGATGTAGAGTTTTTGCTTTTGTTTTGGATCATATCATCATTTCATTACACAACCTACCTTAATAAATTGTGTATCACTGTGAGGTTGACCGGCTGGCCAAGCCTCCAAAGAACAGTCAGCGATGCTTTTAAGGGTTTTATTTCTCCCAAACTCCAGTGCAGATATTCACAGTGAACCGAAAAACCAACAGCAAAAATAATACTGGCCAAAAAAAATCAAACAAACAGCAAAACTTAGGACAAAGGCAAAAAGAACAACAACTGCACTAGGCTATGCCCATGACATGGGCCCCGGCAGCTCTCTACAGGCCTGTGAGCATGTTGCCCGCCCGAGCATAACTGAAGAGCCCTGCCTGCAGTCTCCTTTTATAGGAGAGGATCCTACCACTGACAGGGAATCAATTAGGCTAAATCCGCTGATCTACAAGCTTACCTATAAGAAACGAATATGAATAATTAAGCAATCGAATGGATGTTCTATTTCAGACTAAACATTATTTGGCAATTCAATCAATTCATAAGATAATAAACACAGTTTGCTCAAAGACATTGTGAAGCACCCCTACTCCTTGACAGCACTTGGCACCTTCCCCCCCCTACTTAACCCGAATGGACGATCCTGCTCTGTTTTGGCAGTTCAGAATGAAACAGAAGAGTGCCAGTGCTGCAGACGAGGTGACAAACAATGAGCAAACACTGGATACAATAAATTGTTTTACCCTGCAAGTCTGTGTGTATAATTTCATTTGCATCATGAAACATTTATCATTGTAAATCATTGAATAAGTTGGGAATGCACTCAACAGTATTGACATAATTAGGAGGACCTCTCTGCCCCACCCACAGTCACTTCCACAGTTGCTTCCAACCTGGCCGGTGATCTTAAATAATTGGCTGCAACAGTGTGTTGTGTGTGTGTGCATGCGTGCATTGTCCTCAATCAGCGTGTGTGTGTGTATAGGCCACAGGCTGCCCCATGACAATCACTTTTGCAGCTACCATTTCATAAGCTTATGAGCTGGTTCAGGGAAAAATGTAAATCTCATGTTTTGTCATCACTTTACTACTGTAATGGTGTGTTCACACGGGCATACGCAAAGACGGAATGGGAGTATCATTTGGAGCAGCTACATGCATCATTGCATCGTCATGTCGCTGGCTTCCATTGACGACGAATGGTAGACTGCGTCGTTGCATCTGCCCGTGTGAACGCACCATAAGAGTTTCTTGTGCGTAAGAATCGTCACATTATCGATATTGAGGCATTCATGTGTTGCGATGTCGGCCAACAATGACGTTTTAAAATGTTTTCGGTACTGTAGGAGAGTTTGGGATTGAGCAAGATTCACA
The DNA here is from genome assembly GCA_900323375.1 of Benthosema glaciale. Classification (NCBI taxonomy): domain Eukaryota; kingdom Metazoa; phylum Chordata; class Actinopteri; order Myctophiformes; family Myctophidae; genus Benthosema; species Benthosema glaciale. Next base: position 5,723 of record OOFJ01105061.1, read on the forward strand.
ACGTCATCCTAAATCTTTACTACAGGATGGAAATTGAAGTCTTCAGTAGTTAGCTAAGCAGGTACAGTATGTGATACTACTACAGTAGTAGCTCAATATGAAGAATACCCATCTTTAAAGTTTTAGTTCAGATTTCTTTTGGACTTAAAAGCAAGTAATAAAGAAAGCAAGAAAGCAAGCAAGAAATACTTGCCATTAATTAGGTGTTTGCAAATGTATTCATTGATTACCTGGGTCCCATGGTGGGAGTTCTGGTCTGTTTTGGGTGAATATTAAAGTAGTTCCGGTCATTTGTTGGGGGGCACTGGGGGAAATAATAAAACTACTTCATATTCACCAAAACCAGAGCAGAACTCTCACCACGGGACTCAGGCAATTTGCAGCCACTATTTTAATAAAGTATTTCCTACCTACAGCTTTAAGTCAATACTCTGAACTACCCCTTTAAAGAGATACAGTATGTGACATAATATGTCACATTATGGTAGCTTTATCATCTGGAATACTCGACAATACATCATACTTTCTACTAATGTCGAAGATACATGTAGATTATATCACCCACACATGTGTTATTGGCACAGCTCAGCTAGGATCTCACACCCATTAGGCTTGTTCATTGACAAAGACAATGAGAAAAAGAAAACATTTCATCGATAATTTAATTGAATAATTATTTGAACATTGCTGTCAAGTTTAACTAGGAACTGCTACGGTAAGTAAATACCAGTCCAATGTCTGCTGCTATATTATGTTTTTCCGTTTCATGCCTTGTGGTAAGGTAACAACGTATATTCACCGACACTGTACTCAAGTACACATTTGAGGTAATTTGACTTTACTTTAGTACTTACATTTTTTGGATACTTTACAATATTTACCTCTGAGATGTAATTGAGTACTTTTTAATCCACTACAATTATTTTACAGATTTAGTTGTTGGTTACATTGCAGATTTAGATTATTACGACAAAAACATACAGTTAAGTCATTTTATACTTTTATACGTTTGTTCCGTGTTCCTTTCATCTCTATATTCTCTCTTTCCAGATTCTATACTCTTTCCCGAACTGTAACTGCAATGTTTAGAACTTGAAAAAAAAAAAAAAAAAAAAAAAAACACTCCACCCACTCCTTTCCACCTGTAATCGTGTGATGTAACAAGAAAGTCTGATTCTGATTCAGTCCCAGTGGAGTTCCCCCGACAGCGTGGTGGGGGGGGGCGTGGAGGTGGGTGACAACGCGGCGGGTACTGCTGGCGGGGCCTGGCAGCCACCCTGTGAACCATGAAAGTTCGCCGTTTCACGCTCCCGTGCGTTTGGCTCCTTTACGCCTGGATCCAGTCCAGGTGGAATCCTACTCCTCACCTTGAATTCTGCCACATCATGATCTTCACAAATCAGTCTACGACAAGGCCTCTAAAGGACTAGGAGTTTGGGGACCATCTCCCAACTTGAGTTACTCAAATTCGTTGGAAAAGTAAGTGTGTAAAAAAAATTGTACTGCATTTGCAGAACTAATCCAGTGTTATTTGGCTTGTGACATGATTCAGGGACGTGCCGACATAGACATCAAAGGGGGCTTCAGCCCCTGCACTTTTACCCGTCTGTAAAACAACATGCCCTTTCCAGACCACGAATGCAGTATTTACTATGGTCAAAGAAATGCAAATGCACAAATTATCCCAAGCCTGCTGAACTTGAACAAATGTGTTTAGAAATCCATGTCGTGCACTACATCTCCACTAGCTAAAGAGTGCTGGGTTGGGCATCGAAAATAGCTGATCTACAAGCTCTCTTGGTGGCCATTAGTGGTGGAACAGCTGATGAAACTAATTGATGGAATTGTTCATAATTCATTTTCAATAATCCATAATTCAATGAAAGAATTACGGTAATAATCTATCCCTATTTTGGCTGTGTCATTATATAGGCGAAAGATAGCCTATCTACAAGCTCACAATGCATGCCATCTATTTTCACAATTTTAACAAATCATTGTGCGATGAAATATAAAATACCCCATACCTGTGGTTAATTGATGTCTTAATTTATTATTTATTATATACATTTAATTTCTTCGGAAATTAAATGCATTCATTGATTAAATTAATCAAAAAACATAATCTATGGAATAATCAGTAAGAACATAGTCGATAGTTACAGTCATGCTAAGTTGATTCCTTCCACAGCGGGGTTGCTCATGGACACAGTTCAGCTCAGTTGAGCACACAAAGGCACTTTTGTGACAAGTTGTGCCGACTGGTCAGTCTCCGTATGGTTTTATCATCCACTCTGTCCTTTTATCATTCCCTTCACCCAGGGCAAATAAAGGCTGGCCATGTAATAAAGGCTTATGTAAGCTGTCACCGTAGTCATTTTCTTCCAGAGACATTGTCCTGTTCAGTTGGGTCAAATCACAGACTATGGTTTCCTGCTCTTCAGGGGGAAGAATATTCAGTCGAGGAGGAGCAACTTTTCAGAGAAAAGACAAGAATAAATAACGCCTCAAAGGTTAGCATGGCCTTTTCATCGAACGTGGTAATTTCCATGGGGTCTCGACTGTTTAATGCACATTTTCAGTCGCGCACACACACAGGAAGCCAGTGGCGGTAATTAATCTGCAGAAAATGGCATCTGCAAAAATAAAACAACATTTGACATTTGAAAGCCGAACCTCTGCGGTAATCGCCTTTAGCTTTAGGATAAGCTGAAGTTATTGTATGAATCCCACATGTAACATACCGTACATATTATTGTGTGCGCTTGTGTGTGTTTGTGTGTGCGCGCGCGTGTGTGTAATTGAGTTCAGGCCCGGACTGGCTGGTCTGGCAATTCTGGCATATGCCAGAAGGGCTGGGCAGTCATGGGGCCGGGGCTGAGTCAAAACAATAAGAAAATGTAATAAAAAGGACATAGTGGTGTCTTTTGGCCGTCTTTGGGCTGGTGAAGTCCATAAATGCCAGGGCCGATTTTCTGTGCCAGTCCGTGCCTGATTGAGTTAGTGGCTCTGCCGTTGAGGACCACTGAGGTGCTAAAGTAAACAATAGGTGTTCCTTGCCAGCAGGGCTCCTCTATACTTGAGGACAGAATCTCTCACAGATTTGGGCAAAGGAGGAGAGAGGAAAAACAGCGGGGCGGCACAGCGACTCTCTGCTTTTCATGACATACTGTGAATTGCTTTCTTTCCTCTGTGTGAGATGAGCCGAGTAGCCACTTGGGCAAAATGCTCTGCAGTTGCGGAACTGTAAAATAGTGAGGCAGTATAGGCAGTTTTTTTTTGTTATAACTGTTTCATAGCATGCCGCCCTGTTCCCCCACTAAACCATCCTACCTCATTTGCAGTAAGAGATAAGTTTAGATATCTTTCATGACTAATTGGCAGAAATCTCAACCACGCACACAGAGCTGTTCCAGTTGAAACATTTTTTTTTCTCCTCTGACATTTTGCAAATCATTATATCCACCAGGAGAGTGGAGTATCTTGCATTCAACCCTCATCCGTCTGTCTGTGTGTGTGTTTCTGTGTGTCTGTCCACAGCTAACCTCACAATCCATGCAGATCATAGTTCTTGTTCACTGCCAGCAGGCCAAGGAACTTGTTGCATCAGTCAAAGACAAGACTATGGTATACACGTCCACGAGAACTAGTCGCGTGGACGTGACTGTATTATGCAAAAGAAACCACACCAAAGTATAATATAAGTATAAATATAACTTCTGTGTTTGTGTATAACTGTGTTTGTGAGAGAGAGAGAGAGAGAGAGAGAGAGAGAGAGAGAGAGAGAGAGAGAGAGAGACAGACATGCAGTTTGATGTTACTGCGTCAGACATCAAGTATTATTATAGGGCATGCCTCCTAGCGGACATTTGTGCTCGATGAGCAAACCTTTCTAGTGTTGTTATACAAGTAAGATAATGCATTAAACCATGTTGGCAAATGAATGGCAAATACTACGAGGCTAATGTTGTTTTACATCACTACAGTTTTGGGCCACCACGCGGCCCTCAAATCAAGAGTTCGGGCTGCGATACGGCCTTCACACCTACGTTGCACCTACAGCATGCCCAGTATGCCCACATATGGACATGCTGATATGGGTATCTTTGCATGGCAATACACAAACATCAAACACTCACTAAATCTTAGGAGGTGATTTTCTGCCATCCTCTCCCATCATCTTCCTCTCCAAGGAAAGCATACATTATTCAAAAATTAAAAAAAAAAAAAAAAAGGCAACTTCATTAGGCATTGCATACCTTGATAGGTCACAAAATCACGACACGGCTGCCACTCAAAACCCAGATTTGCTGTATTAAGTTGTAGTGAGTCTAATGATGATTAATGTGCAATATATCAATGGGCAAAAAAAAGGCTTTGGTTGGCTTTTCCTCTGGTGGTCTCACATCTAGGGTAAGCAGCTTTAAATTTTCCTTTCTGTCTCATTTGCTTAATTTCCTCTGCATCAGCTGATTTTCGTCACCGGCCTCTGCATGGCAGGGGTTTTGCTGTTTAACTCATTATTGTTTATCGTCTCCCGTGATGCTTTTTGTTACTTTTTTTTCTCCCCCATATATCGCAGGAAATGTGCAGCGCAACGCATAATGACTCCGTTTACTGCGCAGACAGTGGCACCATCTGGCTGCAGATGATGTTCTATTCCTATCCCTCTCATCCTCCTCCTCCTCATCGCTTCATCTTCACAAACATCCTCAGACGAGCACAGACTAGGCAGCTTGTCTGTCCATCCTCTCTTCCATTTTTCCCCCTCTCTCTCTCTCCTTTCCTTCCCCCCCACTGTCCCCTCCGTCCCTCTCTCCCGACGTCGCTGACAGCTCAGCTCCTCAGGAGCGCTGAGGGGAGCAGAGAAAACAAAGATTTGGTTCAGTGGCTCTGATCTTGATTTTCTGGAGATTGGGAGGAAGATTAGGATGGGGGGTGGTGGTGGTGGTGGGGGTGGGGGGTTGCTTTCATTCTTCCGGCACACAATCGCTTCCCCCTGTAACGCGGACCGTAGCGCGCAGACCACGAGGGTTGCGGCTCGCGTCGGCGTACATCGACATGCCGTCTGTGACGAGGGTGTTGTCTGTATTCCAGGTGAAAACAGCAAAAAATGCTGGTTCGGTACCTCCTAAATTGGAAAACATTTAATAAGTGGTGAAAATAGTAGATCTGCAAGCGTTGTGAGCCGCAGCCCGTGACCAACACAGTCTCACTCCAATAAAGCAGGGACTTTGTGGTGTGTGGTTTGTTCAACTAGCCAATCTACATTGACATGTTGCTAGCTTGTAGACTGGCCATTTTAACTATTCAAAAATGTTCTCCAAAATAGTAACAAAGGCAAAGAAGTTTAGAGATAAGGGGTTAAGCGCATGACGAAAATGGAACCCTATCTTGCATAGCCCTTAGAAGAAAAAAGGAAGTAAAAACATAATTGCCGCAGTGCATAAGTAAGACTGACAAACATCATTATACAATTCTGAACCATTTTCAAGCCAGCTGTTTGTCATAGCAGGATATTCTGCAATTGTCTCTTGCAAACAACAGCTGTGACATTCACCACGGCACGCAGCGCAAGAAAGACTAAATTGAGAGCTTTTACCAGAATTACCAGCATGCTATAACACGACATTTTCAGGAAAACTGGGCTGAAACACAGCCAGGGACCTTTTAAGGCGAGTCAACGGTCAATGGTTCTGTGGGCTGTCAGTGGCTCGAGATCCATCCCCCACAGAGGTTGCCACTGTGAAGATGAGCCCGAGGAATGACAGGGACTTTGAAAAGCCAGTGCATTTCGAAAGCCATCAGGGGAGAGCAGGACGAGACTCCGAGACGAGAGCGTATTGCATTCGATAGCATGTTCAGCTCAGCATTTCCCAAACTTTTTCATGTCAAGGACCCCGAAATTGACATCAATTAGCCCGAGGACCCCCGTTTGACGAGATATGCCAGGGACCTCCATAAGAGAAGATTTATATGGCTCTAGCAGCAATTCTCAACCTGTTAAATTTCAAGGACCCCCATTTAACGGCATTTCTGTCTCTGGTACCCCCAATTCATATTGTAAAATCAATGTTCATTTAACTCTCAGAGTTACAGACCCATAAGGGTCCCTTTTGTTCCCAACTATCATTTAGCTGGGGGACCCCCTGGAACTCCCTCAAGGATGCCTGGAGGTCCCCAGACCCCACTTTGGGAACCACTGTTTTAGCTATTTATTATGGGGAACACTGATTGGTCATCCTTACCAATTGTTCTTATTTTGATCACAATACCCAATTACTGAGTGTCAGTCTCTGTCTGGGGTTTCTTCAGAATTATGTATGACACTGATGTACTATGACAAGGCACATTAGGAGTCCACTATAGACAACATTAGACAGTGGTTCTCTAACGTTTTATTCTCAACAACCACTCTGAGAGTGAACAAAATTGTCTCTTGTGCACTCTCAGAGTTACACACCTGTAAATGTCATATAGCTCTTTATGTGTTTCTGGTTATAT
>OOFJ01105063.1:0-10751 GCA_900323375.1 Benthosema glaciale
GCAGTGAGGGGCGCTCTTATCATCATACATCATCATGGATCAGCCAATTGAATCATCACATTCCATGCTCAAACCAAAACACACACACACACACACACACACACACACACACACACACACACACACGGTACCCTCATTGAATTTCTGTCAAAAGTCTGTGCAAAGTGTCACAATCATCAGCTTGTCCTGTTAATCAAATATCTGAGGCGCCGGTGTGCCCCGAAGCTCCCAGAAGTCTTCATCTTATCAATGCATGACCTCTTAAGGATGTGACTCACATCCTATACTAGATTATTTTGATATGGCACACAATTGTCTTTCATAAACAGTGGCTGACTGCCAGTAATTTAACACCGCATGTCATCTGTTCTGCAAGAGTAAGATAAGGTGAGAGGACAGGCCAAGTGTTTGTTAAACTCACCTAAAATAACTTAAAAAAAAAGAATCTGTGCGCACTAACTCTGTATTCACCTTCATAATGTATTGGCATGATATTATATGCATTTTAAAACCAGGCGAGCATATGGAACAGTAGAGATGCAGGCTTGGAGATAGTTTGATACCATCTGTCATGTTTATAGTCTGCTTCAGTGACTTATAGACGGTAAACATCACTCCTGTTTATATATCTATATATTATCTCTAATCTATTAATTCATTGTATTTCTGCAGACAACCTTTACTGATGCCTACAGTAGATTTCTGTACGCACTAACACTCACTTGTATATAGGGATAAAATCAATCAGAAATTCCCCTTTAGAAGTTCATGCCACAATATTCTAAACTAAACAGGCTGCAGCTATCTGACATTTTAATTTGTCTTTCATGATGTAAACCTGATGTAAACAGATTAGACTCAGACTGACACACCTTGTATGTCATTCATTGTATATTAGGTGGTGTCACTACTAATTTAATGACCATGATACTAGCAACAGAGCGTCACAGTCCCACCCTCTGCGAGGGCACCAGAAGAGATTTTTCCATAGACGTTTCAAAACGTATTTATTTAAAGACCTTTAAGCCTCGGACAAAGGCAAAAGCCGAGTTGACAAATCATGCCCTTCTAATTATTTGTTCGCCCCACAAAATATTTTGTTCATTGTCATGATTTTTCAACTCGGCTGTTGGCTTTGTCCGAGGATTAAAGGTCTTTAAATAAATAGCGGTACTTTTTGAAACGTCTGTGGGAAAAATTAATGGGAAATTATCTTCTGGTACCCTCGTCATTCTTAAATGGGGCGGCACTGCGACGCTCTATATACCGACCATGATTCTGATGTGATACTGACCATGAAATTAACATAATATGATATTGATCATGATACTGACCTAATACTGACCATGACACTAACATGTTATGTGATACTGACCATGACAATGACATACCTAAATGACACTGACCGCGATACTGTCTAGTACAGTAATTCTATTTGTAATCAAACAAACCCCTAAATGTAAATTCTGATAGTAATCGTTGATATAATTTAGATGTTCAATAACAGCGGTCTCCTTACCTCTCCCGTCTCTTTAGCAAAGAGAACATAAATGTTCAGGTTGGGCTACAAAATGGATGTTTTTAATGCGAGAGAGTTCAACTGAGAGACTGAGCAAGCTGTCATTCATTACATTCCTCACCTATAAGAACCTCATTGGTCCTGCTCCTGCTCCAATCAGATCAGTTGAGCTGATTGACAGAGTCCCTTAAAAGGACCTCCTCCTCCTTCCTTGTCTCACTCAAGGAAGTTATTATCAGAAGGAAGCGTCATGGTCCTTCATTTACTTTGGTCTCACTCATGCTCTCGGTTCAGGTCACCCACCACCTCCCCGACACCGCCCAATCGGTAGGCACCACCAGGTTGGCCTCATCTGCGAGGGGCGGGCTCCTGCAGAGCCCCCATGCCTTCAGCAGGCAAGATCTGACCTTCTCCTGCAATGGATGGCCAAAGTGTTATATTGTGTCAAACTTCATTATTGTGGTCGGCTGTGGGCGGGTGGGAAACCCGCCCACTGATTGGCTGGATTTGACGGTGATGTAATGAAGATATCTTTCCATGTCGGGTGAGTAATAGATAATGTATATACAGTACTGGACATAGGTATACGTGTATCTGTGTATGTATGGGCAGAAATTGTAGAACCCCTTGGCCCAACAAGGATCACCATCCTTGGTGATGTACTGTAACTAAGACGTGTCAATGGTCATAAGGCCGAAGATATCTGGTAACTAGGGTGTGCATCGTGGTTAATTGGCTAATGATGGTGACGCAATGAAGATTTGTCTGGTATACCTAAGTATTATGATAAGATCAGTAGGGGGCATGTAAAAGTATAGGCAGGGATAACAATAGTGGTCCTTTATTGACTGTTGATGATGACGTAACCAATCTGGGTTCCCAAATCCCTTATACATAATTTAAAACTTTCAGTGTCACTTGTGCGTAGGGGCGAGAGTACAAGTAGGCCATGTATGGCCTACTTGTGTGCAAAGCGCAAGTTGGCACTCGACAAAGTGCAGTTCTAGTTGTCGTTGCGTTCATCTTATGGTGTAAATGCTTGAAAGTTGAATTGTTTCCAATCGGGAGAGAGAACTCCACAAAACTGCATGTACCGTACTACTGTGCCTAAGTACAGTAAATGTTTTGAGAATCTATACTTTACAAATACTGTAAAAGTACATTCTTAACCTCTTAAATTCATATTGTTGCTATCGGGAAGAAACCACTTAACTCCATTTTTGAGGTATTAGATTTTTGTTGTTGTCATAAAACAGTGCTATTGAACACCCTTTACGTCTGTGTTGGTTAAAAAAATATTGAACCAATGAAAAGTAGTAAAAAGAAAAAGTGCTTCAGACAAAACCTTTTTAGAGTAGAGGTGGTTTCTTCTCGACAGTAGAGATATAGTGAACATATCTTATCTGCAAGCTCACAATGATGCGTTGTGATTTTCACAAAATGTTATTTTTTCTTTTCTTTTTTGCATTTCTGTAAAATCTTTAGATTAAAAGCATACACTTTTGAATACCTAAGTATGTTTAAAAGCAAGTCTACCTCAGTACTTTAATATTTGACAAGGTGTACGGGTACTGGTTGAGTCTTATGCAGGTTTTGTTAGATGTTGTCTCTTGTGAGTATTGTCTGTTATTTCTTGCTTCAGAACAAAGACTGCATTTAAGCTGATGAACATGCTGATGTGTCTACTATGGCACGGAGGACTCCTACTGTACTGGATATGTCACACGCTGAATTTATATGCTATTGTACGACGGTGCCGGAATTAGCAGATCTGCAAACTCTGCAACGCATTTCGGACACACACGTTGCGAGCTTGCAGATCTGGCATTACCGTCGCAGGATAGCGTCGTAAGACTTTAGTCTAAATTGGTCTTCAGATTCCAATATGGACAACAGATGTTGGATAGCTAATGATGTCACTCACAGCTCTGCGTGTTGACAGCCTCCTCTGTGGTAACAAGCTTATCACCCTCCTTTGAATCATTGAATTACTGTAGTACAAACCGCACAGTCACACACACTAACCCAATTTCGTTTGGGAGGTTGATGGTTGTAGCAGGCATGCAGGCACACACAGCCAGATAACATCTAGTGTTTCATATTTACATTAAAAAAAAGATCTCGAAGCAGCAAATATGAATGTGTAAAAGGACAAAGGCACGAGGAAAGTGTTGGAAGAAACCCATTTACCAAAAGAAAAATAATTGTATAGCTTTTTTACCTGTAGAAAAGAGATCACTGAAGACATTATCATTTTGACAAGTTTTAATAATTTACTAAAAAAAACAAGTGTAAAAGTCACAGATTTCTAAGTTGAATCTGTTCGATATTTAAACTGATGGCAGATGTAACTTTTTTTTTCTTTTTTCTTTTTTTGCAAACTCACCTTTCGCCTGTGAGTAATATGTACTTGGCAATTTACCTCTGTGGTAATTTGAGTGAAACTTTGTAATGTATAACTGTATATTTTAAAAAACCAACAGCAAAAATACTTTTGTAGGAATCACTTGAAAGTAAACCAAACAGCATGAAATGTACAGCTTTAAGAAATTCCAAAAAACACAGCTGAAAAGTGTATATATACAAACATGCTACCAATTGTACAAATAGCAGACTGCGTAGTGAAGGTCAAGAAACAGGCTTTTCTGATGGTTGGCTTGACATCATTTGGGAAGGCCAATGAAATAAAGCATGTTTCTTAATTATGCAATAACTTTGCAATATTCAAATATTATAGTAATCTATTGCCTATTTCAAGTTCATTTGGCAGGATGTGAAACATTGTATAAATATATGTCTCCTGCATCAATAGGTTTATTAACTTAAACGCATTAAATAAAAAGCTAAGATACCATTTTCAGTACGTACTCATAGAAAATAATAATAAAACAAAACAATAATATGTAGAACTAAAATAATGTAAAACAATGTCTGGAAAAAAAAAGGTTTTATATTGTGTTCACTTTTTAAGAGATGGTTTTATCCGTCTCCATCTCCTTTATCTGCCGCTTGAAAGAGGTAATATATATTTATTTACATGTGAATTTATATGACATGATATACTTTATATAAATATGGCATCTTCACAATTTCCTTAAAATGACAATTCAATGTATTTCTTATCCCATGAGAATTGCTAGTAAATTGGGAGAAAAGAAAACTTTCACATTTTCTTTCTTTTTGTTTTTTAAATATTAAAAAATAAGTCTCAATTCTTTGCAAATGCAAGTCTTACATTATAAACATTTATGCATGAACTGGTCAAATATTCATTGCGTTTATATCTACAACAATACAATTGTCACTTTGGAAAGTGAGTAAAAAGTGCCATAATTAACTGCTCTCCCTTTGGATGAAATCATGACCTTTGCCTTTATTCGGAGGAAAAGGTCATAATCTCAGTACTAAACTGCAAGTCCTTAAAACCTCAGTTTCTTACAAACATAAACGAACATCATTGATGTAACAAAGCAATATGTTGCTGCAGTCAAGTCATTTTGCTGGTTGTGCAGTATATTGACTAAAGGGGTCTTAGACACACGTCTCTTTTCACAGGTGAAGGTGAGAATAATCCTCTACGAGACCCTTTAAAATGTCCTCCAAAGCAGGCTTAAATGCCCGTAATAAGTGCCTCCGTGTGGATGATGATCTTTTAAAGTAACGCTATATCAGACAAAAGTGATATGTCTTATAAACGGCATACTAAAATAGCTCCAACTGTACAATGTTGCAGAAAGGACGTGTTTAGGAAGATACAAATTGCACTGGGTGTGGCCGTTCTTCTGGCTGATTAAGTTTTAAAACATCATCTTGTACATAGGCATTATTATTCCCCCTGTTGTTGGTTGGAAAGCCTAACCCACAGGCCCTGTCCCGTCTTTGGCCACTAATATTCCAAATCCACCCTCGACAACAAAGGGGTCTCTGCCGCTCTCTGGTGCCCAGAAAAGGGAAGTGTAGGCACACCGTAGATTGCTGTTAGCAGTCAGTTACACAAGGTTGCCATTAGCCCCCATGCACTGTATGGCTACAGCATATTCAGGATGGCATTGTACATCTGCGTAAGCACAGCCAAGTGGACGGGCAGGCAGGACCGACGGTCTTGTGTAGCAGGGGTACATGTCAGCCAGGAGAGGGCGTTGTACTGCTCCAACACATATCTGTGGGTCGGAATAGTGTGAAAACAAAACAAATGATCAAGAAACACAGTACTAATAAAAGTCATTATCTCTGTCAACTCTGTTCCTGTTAAAATGGGGATGGGAGTTCAAAGCGGTTAAAGAGAAAGACGGAAAGGTTTACAGTAACAGCATGTGTCCTGACCTGAGTACATCAGAGGTGGTTTTGGAGTCCAGAGGATGAGGATGTGGGGTTTTCTTGTTCTTTTCTGTCTTTTCTGTCATCTCCTCTGACTGGGTAATGGAGATATGGTGGTGAAGTGAGGCCTGGAGAGAGGAAAGGGCAGCAGTAAATGCACTGTACAATCTAGACGCTGGCTCAGAAGGTTCAAGAACCTGAAGGTTCCTGGTGTGATTTCTCGAGTCCTCTTGGATTTGTCCTTGGGCAAATAAACTGAAACCCTGAAAGCGCTCCTGATGAATAGGTTTGGTGGTGCTTTGTACGGTTGCCTCCACTGTCGCCATTGGCGTGTGAATGGGTCAATTTTACAGATTCAACTGTCAATGTTATTGGAGGAGGCATGTGAAAACCCATGGCAATATCTGACCAGCTGTTTACAGTTACACCATTTGGAAGTGGTGGGTTCACACAGAGATAATTAAGATACAAATCACGCTTTGTTTTTTGTTGTTTTTGTTTGTTTTGTCGGCTAGCTAGCTGGCTGAGTAACAGATGTTATTCTGATAGTTTATAGTTTGTCATTAAAAAGTGGATGTTCACAAAGGTTGGAACTTTCAGGGCAGCTGTGTTACTGTTTACAGCCTCAGACGTCTATATACTGTGCCAACTCAAGTTGGCAACTTGACACTTAAGTAATAAATCAAGCAGCAGAGCAACTGCTCCACTTTCACATTTGGGGGATACTACGTTTTGATCATTAAGGACACTGTGACTAACACCAATCATTTGAAAGAACGGTGCTTTTTTTTACTCACATTCACTGAAGTTCAACCTCCTGGAGCCTGCAGTGTGGTTATTTGAAAACTGGCACTGTTCTTTTTTAACACTCCATCATATGACAAATGACACTGTTGCTCACCTAAATTAGCAGATCTACAAGCTCACAATGCATTGCAATTCAACATGTCATGAGCTTGCAGATCAGTTACATCGCGTGAACCAGAGACGGATGAAACTGAGACACCACAACCTGTCCTGGAGTCATGTCCAGTATCTGTGTCATGTGGCTGCTCTGGCCCTTAGGAGATCAGCCGCTGTCCTGAGTCATGGGGTAAGTGGCCGCACGTGAGCACAGATTGTGGCCCATTCTTTCACTCCGTGCTCACAGAAGTAAATATTGGATCCATTCTTCACAAGCCACCTGTGCTCCAAACCTTCTGACGGCCCATCGCGGTCCCGTCGCTAGTCGCGTTAGAAGTAATCATACGTCCCGCTGTTGTCGAACCCCTTGGGGGTTGTTTTGGCTACATCTAGCTACTTCTAGCCCAAGAGGCCAATAGCAAGAGAGGCCAACTTTGCCTACTTCCCGTATCTGCGTGAAGCGGGCGGTTACAATATTAGGAGACCGGAAGAATGTTGGAGTCTATTCATTTCCAATGGGAGAATGAACATGAACACAGCTTATGATCCATTCCTTAACTCCATGGCCACTGAACTAAATACTGGACCCAATCATCACAAGACACACACTGTTTCCAAGATATTAATACTAAAATGGCTTCTTTTAGCGAGACAAATCAGGAGAAAATCCACTTTGTTATCGACCTTTCTTTATTCCAGCAACAAACTCTCGCGATATTTGAGAGAAGTCAGGAACAGTCCCTCAGTCTTTCTGTCCATCTGCAATTTGACTGACGACACATTCTGAGAGGAGAAAACCATGCCTACTTAGGAGACCATTTGTAGGATTTGTGTACCATTTCGCCTCTATAGTGGCGCCAATGAAGTTAGCCAATCTTCATACATTAATAATCTTTGTTCTAGCTACTTCCAATATGGCGCCGTGTCACCTTGAAATGGGCCCTGAAGCAACAAACCTGGACATTGACATTCAGTAATTGGGTCTCATGATCAAAATAAGAACATTATAATGGTGTGTAAAAAAAACACCAAAAAAATCTAAAATGTGTCTTTTTCCATACCTTGAGGAAGAGTGGACACTGGCTCTGTGCCTGTGGGCAGGAGGCCCAGAACCAGTGAGGTAGTCCCTCTGCCTGTGCCGTGGAGACATAGTAGCCCAACGCCAGCGGCTGCTGCTTGAGCTCCTCTGGTGGATTGTCCCGGGACAACAAGCGCTCACCCTGGCTCTGCATTGCACACAGGGGGAACGAAAGGGTAGGATTTGTTTTTTTTATTAGCACCTTATTTCATAATCCCAACCGTAGTAATTTTCAATAGCAGGCGGTAATAGTCCAGTTAGGAGAATGTGTTCCATAAAATTTGATTACTAGAGATTATTAATATTATTATATGATTTTTCTTTCTTTTTTTTTCTTTTTTTTACATTTTAGGAATTTAGCTAATCCTCTTACGTAGAGCAACTTATAATGTCTGAACAGTCAGGGATTCTGTACTTTGAACAGCCTGAGGCTCAGAGCCCTGAACAATGTCAAACGGCCAGGTCAAACGGCTGTAAATGCCCCTTTTTGCTGACAACAGAGCACACAGTCTTTGTTTTATATTCAGATTATCTCTTTTCTCATCATATTCTGTAGTCTGTACACTCTCTATTGGTACTAAAAGGTTTTATCTTTATACTTGTCAACTTTTTAAGTGTTTGGTTTGGTGTTCTCGCCATGGGGAAATTAATGCCTACTTATTTAACTCCCACACCTGGATTCATTGGATGTCAGTGCCTCTCCCTGAGCCTTTTGACACCTGTATTATATACCCATACTATCTCTTATTGTTATACTGTATATTGTTATCACGGACACAGTCTGGTCTGAAGTGAAGAGCATGTTTGTCACAGTGACATTCCGCTGCTGCTGCTTGTACTTGTATGAGTGACAAATAAACTCTTTAAATCTCAGTGAGCCTGGTGGCTCCCAACTTACTGTACAGCCCAGTCACATGACCTACTTTTGACACACACGAGGCTTGGGGAATGCTACGCATTGTGCTATTTTGAGTGATAAGCTTGTGGGCATGTCAAATTCTCCCTTTGCTCTAAATTTTCATTTGCTACACAGCGTGAGAGAAAAAAACCTGTAGGCCGATTTGTGTCCATGCAGTGCAGTGGTTCCTAAACTTTTCAGGTTGAAACCCAAAAGAGAGATTAGAAAGATTTAGACCGGGACCCAAACTAGTGAAAATAGCCGAACTACAAGCTCGCTTGTAGATCTGCTATTTTCACTACTTCTCAATTTATTTGAGTTTGTCTGTTTTAACATTTATTTATTTTGATGAAAATATAATAATAATTATAGATTTTAAATGTAAGAAAAGAAATTGGGATTTTTTTACTTGGGCGTGACCCATAAAAATTGGTCTGTGACCCACAAGTACCCACTGTTTGGTAAACTGTGCCCAGGGACTCACCCTGGTGTTCTGGAAGGTGGATCCCATCCCCATGCCAGAGGGCGAGCCGGGGGAGGGGACCGGGGAAGTGTTGGGCGAAGGATGGAGGTTCCCTGTGATCAACATCATGTCATGTCCAATGTCGTTCTCCAGTTCATCAGGGAAAGGCAGATCAAACATGTCGTCTGAATGGACAAAAGCGGTTAGAGTTAATTCAAGACGTTTTGGATGTCGTCAACACAGTTCCCTATAATTCAATGTTTAGAAAGGTGGCACTGACAGCCCCATGGGTTCAGAGTTCAGT
Source organism: Benthosema glaciale (assembly GCA_900323375.1). Classification (NCBI taxonomy): domain Eukaryota; kingdom Metazoa; phylum Chordata; class Actinopteri; order Myctophiformes; family Myctophidae; genus Benthosema; species Benthosema glaciale. The sequence goes on from OOFJ01105063.1 coordinate 9,483, forward strand.
GCCTTCAAAGACCATCAGCTCAAATTGCATACAGTATGCAATGCATATGCATGTACAAGGGTTACCTACGGCTACTGTAATCTGAATCAATTAAAATCCCCAGCCTGGGACATGGCAGGTCAAAAAAAAAAGTTAAAAGTAATAGTTTTGGAATGTGATTATTTCCGTTGATTCAAGTTGATTCTCAGGCTGAGCAAGATACATTGAAACATTAATTTGTATAAACAAATAAATTATTAAATTGATCTTATATTATTAAACAAATACATGTTTCAATTTCTCATTCCATCCACTATCTTCATGTCTATTATTTCTAATAGTATCTAGAGAAAACAGAGGTCAGAGAGAAGGGAGACATGCAAGTCTCAGAGTTTGCCAGACTCAAACTCTGGTCCTCCATTCTATATATAATAATAATAAAATAAATGTGGCTCCATTCCTCTCACCACATTTGAGAAATCTAACTTTCTCACTCCTATTTCAAACAGTAAAGTAAACAAGTCAAATTCCATCTGACCAAAACATTTTCTACTCCCGCCTTCACCTTCACGCTATGCAAATAACTGGGTTCAATGCCCACATGAAGCACCAAGGGGAAAAAACAGAAACATCACACTAAACCACCATTAAACTAACCCTTCTGGTTTAGTTTAATGAAAAGACCCAATGTGTCTTCTAAATGTTGTTTGATATTCTACTGAGAAAGTATAGCATTACACACTGGAACTTGCCATTTATAGTCCAAGGAAGTACTTCTCCTGACATCTTAGCAGCCATAGTAAAACAGCTGAAAGTATATCCTGTACTGCATCCACCTACAGTACAGATCTGTAGTTGTTTTATACGCATAGAGTGCGCCCATCTCTTCACACTGAGAATTCCAGAGCTTTGGTCAAATCTATCAAAAGTAAAGCTACAATTGCACATGACATCAAAAACATCAAATGCAACAAAACTGAGAAAGCAGAAGACTTCTACACGTCCAACTCTGAAAAGAATCGATCCAAAGATCTGTGCACTTGAAAGCCGGGGTCTCTTCAGTTTCTCTCAGACAAGACACCTGCACTTTGCCCGTTACACAGACAGTACTCAAAAATGTACCAGTGACTGGTTTCTTTTACATCATTTGTCCGATACCTGATACTAAAGACTTCTGCAGATCAAGTTCTGATTTTTTCACGGAAGATGGAAAAGTGAATTCAATCAGACTACTTATCTGCTAAACAACTACAGTACAGTATGATCAGAAACAGCAGTCCCCCCCCCCCC